>JARYGA010011659.1:0-36465 GCA_030545235.1 Helianthus tuberosus | reverse complement strand
CTAACATGACAATCATTCGGAAAGTTAAAACGATAAACACACTTTAACCACCTAAAATTGTTCTTTAACGTGCAATTGATAAATGTCTATGAAAATCTCTTAAAAATAAGTTAGTCAGCCGTTAGGATTATTCTAACCTCACTTAAACAAGGAAAGCGACACCGATAAACACAATGCAACCACCGAGACAAGCATAAACTAGATTAAATCACAACCGAGTTCATTTTACAAATCTTGCACAATAATTCACCAAGATAGCAATTTTGGCCTAAACTACTAACTAAGCTAACAAATCATGGCAAGAATTTATAACGACACCATCTAACCCGTTAAGGTCCTTACGTGACGGCAAGCTCTCTTGATTAACAATAATTACATTTTATTAAATCACTAACCATTTCTAGTATCATGATGCACACATTTAAACTAAGCTAAACTAGTTAACCAAGTTCAAAGTTTACTAATACAAGATTAATTAAGCTTCATTTTTCAACTATCTTAACTAACCAAATACCAATCATCCAACACAATTACTTATAATCAAGAAATCAATATCAATAACAAGGTTGCAAACTAATCATCAAAGATTAACATAGAAAATACTTCCAAATGTCATTACAAACAAAGATTAACACACTAATGGTTATAATCAAGCAAGGGATTGTTGTGTTTTTGCCCAAAGGCTACAATAATACATAAACATTAATCTAAATGCTTGAAAGATTAACAAAATCATGGAAAGATTAGAAAACCAAACCATAAACAAGCATAAGATTAAGAATCCGGATAGTAATTGAGCTAAACGGGACAATGTGGCTTGAATCCGGGTGAAAGCTAACGCCTCCGGAGCCTGAAAATCGCCTGAATTGCTCTCCAAAATTCCAGAATCTCGAACATAAGGTTTCTGTTCTGTTTTTATATTTTTCGCTGTCGCACGGTCGTTCTCCATATGGCACGACCGTGCACTTTTTGCAATTATTGGGGATGGGTCACCATACTGCATACGTCATCAGATCTTTGACCGGATACGATATCGCACGACCGTTCTTCGTGTGGAACGGTCGTTCAGTTCCGGGTTACTTGTTGCACGCGGAGTCGCACTGATCGTTCATCACCGAGATTCTGTTGGTTCATCGGATACGCACGGTCGTTCCTCAGATGGAACGTCCGTTCTTCACCGAGCCGCCTTGTTTTCCTAGAACGCCCAGTCGCACCTCTCGTTCATTGCCGGGTTGATCAACTTTGTCGGAGATGCACGACCGTGCATCAGGTGGAACGGTCGTTCCACACGCCCAGGTCAGTTTTCTAAACAGAATCTTCGCAGCTTTGTCGTTTTGTACGGAAAGTCCTCGTTTTTGCTATCATCTTGTCTGGAATGCAGTTTTAGGCCTGTAAACATAAATGTAGATAAATAAGTATCCGAATGACAGTTTTACGCCCAAAAACGCATAAAATAGGGGTAAAACGGGGGACTAAAATATGTGTAAATTAGAGTGTATCAAATCTCCCCACACTTGAACCTTGCTTGTCCTCAAGCAAGCTGAACTATAAAGCAATAAAAGACATAAACAAACAAGAACGATAATTTACACACTATTTTATTGAAAACTACTATAAACGGTTAGCCGGTTTGTCGAAAGACAACATCAAAAGACTCAAACCCAACAAGCATATGCAATTAAAAAGCGACAACCAAAAAGCCGTGACAAAACATTTAATTGACTCACATGTTAATCTTCACACAACTCACAATGTTCACACACACTCGGTTTTATTTATGAAACATACATAAAATGTGTATGCGTAAACACTCAACGTCTAGTCAATGAAATGTGCAATATCATAAGCTTGTCATAAGATCTCGTCTCCACCAACTAACATGCAAATAAGTGTAAATCAAGAGGTCTTTACGGGTTATATCGTTAGGCTTAGGCGAAGGGTATGGAAGTGGACATTTAAAGTGGCGAAAAATGGTTAAAACTCGGTAATAGCGTTTAACTAGCAACAAAATATACAACTATACATACAAACGCCTTAAAAAGGCGACTAAAGCGCAATCGAGCTTATCAACGAAATTTTTAACATTTAAGCATTCAAAATTGCTCGATTTCTATCAACTTCACCCTATTTTAGGGTGTTTTATTTTCTGTGTGTGTTTTTTTTTTTTTTTTGCATACTAACTATACAAAGAAATTTAAACAATAAAAAGCTAGTTAAACTATTATTTTAACCGAGTTTCAACACTAAAAAGGTTTAAAAAATAAAAAGGCTAAATTTGGTTAAGTGGGCGATAATGTGGGTAAACAAAGGTGAACGGGAAGGCTCGACATGGTTAATCCTAAAGGGTAATATAAGGTGAACGGGAAGCACAACACAACGAACAAGGTACACAACAAAGGGGTAATCTAAGTGCCTCTATCACGTTTACACAAATCCGTACGTTCATGGTCTTAACAAGCATACTAGTGACAAGTTCTAAATTGCACATAACATCCGGCTCACTCCTATATCCGAAATGAACAAAAATATAACAATCAAGGCTCAATATGCTCACGTAACGGAAGGAATGGGTAAAGGTGTGAAAACTATCATGCAAGTCTTTCTTTGTTTGTCACGCTTTCCGGTTTCCCTTTTTAAAAATATTTTGCTTGTCGAGTTTTTATCAAGTCCGAAGTTTTCTAAAACACACCCAACCGGTTTATTTACAAAAATATATACAAAATACAAGTATTTTTAAATGATTTTTCTGATTTTTTTTTCAGCTGAATAGAAGCAGAAAATTATTAGAAATGGGCTGAAAATTTTATAAAAATCCGAAAATGGGCCCGAAATTTTATAAAAATTCAACACAATAAATAAATGAATCGACTAATTCAAAAATGGCTTTAGGGTGCCGAAAACCCAAAGAATAAGTGAATAAATAAATCCGGATCAAATAAATAAATGAAACAAAAATAACGCAAAAATGAATAAATCGAATAAAAACAAGAAATATTAACAAATAAATAATCAAATAAATAATCAAGAAATTATACACAAATATTAACAAGTATATACACCGATAACCAAATGACTCGGGTCGTTCCTAAAACTCGCCATTTCCCCGGCAACGGCGCCAAAAACTTGACGTGTGCGTATATATACATAATTTTGCAATGAAATTACACACGATTTGGTTTTAAATTTATAAAAGTGATTATTACTTTAACATTAAAACACACACGAAAGAGGCAAGTGTACCCCGTCATATATGTAGTAAAGTATCGGTAAGAACCAAGTATCGATCCACGGAAATGGGCGGAGAAATAATACTAGACCTTTGTCACTAAACTACCGGAAAAAAACATAAGTTTTGTGATTTTTAAATAAACTAAAGTAAGCATAAACAAATACTTATAAAAACATAAAAAATAATAGATAAATAGCCTTGCTTAATACACAACCAAAGCATATCAACTAAGTAAGTTTTGGCACTAGAAGCATTCGGTCAATTTTCCATTTTAAGACAATTAGTATCCCTTTCGGGAATCCTAACATGACAATCATTCGGAAAGTTAAAACGATAAACACACTTTAACCACCTAAAATTGTTCTTTAACGTGCAATTGATAAATGTCTATGAAAATCTCTTAAAAATAAGTTAGTCAGCCGTTAGGATTATTCTAACCTCACTTAAACAAGGAAAGCGACACCGATAAACACAATGCAACCACCGAGACAAGCATAAACTAGATTAAATCACAACCGAGTTCATTTTACAAATCTTGCACAATAATTCACCAAGATAGCAATTTTGGCCTAAACTACTAACTAAGCTAACAAATCATGGCAAGAATTTATAACGACACCATCTAACCCGTTAAGGTCCTTACGTGACGGCAAGCTCTCTTGATTAACAATAATTACATTTTATTAAATCACTAACCATTTCTAGTATCATGATGCACACATTTAAACTAAGCTAAACTAGTTAACCAAGTTCAAAGTTTACTAATACAAGATTAATTAAGCTTCATTTTTCAACTATCTTAACTAACCAAATACCAATCATCCAACACAATTACTTATAATCAAGAAATCAATATCAATAACAAGGTTGCAAACTAATCATCAAAGATTAACATAGAAAATACTTCCAAATGTCATTACAAACAAAGATTAACACACTAATGGTTATAATCAAGCAAGGGATTGTTGTGTTTTTGCCCAAAGGCTACAATAATACATAAACATTAATCTAAATGCTTGAAAGATTAACAAAATCATGGAAAGATTAGAAAACCAAACCATAAACAAGCATAAGATTAAGAATCCGGATAGTAATTGAGCTAAACGGGACAATGTGGCTTGAATCCGGGTGAAAGCTAACGCCTCCGGAGCCTGAAAATCGCCTGAATTGCTCTCCAAAATTCCAGAATCTCGAACATAAGGTTTCTGTTCTGTTTTTATATTTTTCGCTGTCGCACGGTCGTTCTCCATATGGCACGACCGTGCACTTTTTGCAATTATTGGGGATGGGTCACCATACTGCATACGTCATCAGATCTTTGACCGGATACGATATCGCACGACCGTTCTTCGTGTGGAACGGTCGTTCAGTTCCGGGTTACTTGTTGCACGCGGAGTCGCACTGATCGTTCATCACCGAGATTCTGTTGGTTCATCGGATACGCACGGTCGTTCCTCAGATGGAACGCCCGTTCTTCACCGAGCCGCCTTGTTTTCCTAGAACGCCCAGTCGCACCTCTCGTTCATTGCCGGGTTGATCAACTTTGTCGGAGATGCACGACCGTGCATCAGGTGGAACGGTCGTTCCACACGCCCAGGTCAGTTTTCTAAACAGAATCTTCGCAGCTTTGTCGTTTTGTACGGAAAGTCCTCGTTTTTGCTATCATCTTGTCTGGAATGCAGTTTTAGGCCTGTAAACATAAATGTAGATAAATAAGTATCCGAATGACGGTTTTACGGCCAAAAACGCATAAAATAGGGGTAAAACGGGGGACTAAAATATGTGTAAATTAGAGTGTATCAAATCTCCCCACACTTGAACCTTGCTTGTCCTCAAGCAAGCTGAACTATAAAGCAATAAAAGACATAAACAAACAAGAACGATAATTTACACACTATTTTATTGAAAACTACTATAAACGGTTAGCCGGTTTGTCGAAAGACAACATCAAAAGACTCAAACCCAACAAGCATATGCAATTAAAAAGCGACAACCAAAAAGCCGTGACAAAACATTTAATTGACTCACATGTTAATCTTCACACAACTCACAATGTTCACACACACTCGGTTTTATTTATGAAACATACATAAAATGTGTATGCGTAAACACTCAACGTCTAGTCAATGAAATGTGCAATATCATAAGCTTGTCATAAGATCTCGTCTCCACCAACTAACATGCAAATAAGTGTAAATCAAGAGGTCTTTACGGGTTATATCGTTAGGCTTAGGCGAAGGGTATGGAAGTGGACATTTAAAGTGGCGAAAAATGGTTAAAACTCGGTAATAGCGTTTAACTAGCAACAAAATATACAACTATACATACAAACGCCTTAAAAAGGCGACTAAAGCGCAATCGAGCTTATCAACGAAATTTTTAACATTTAAGCATTCAAAATTGCTCGATTTCTATCAACTTCACCCTATTTTAGGGTGTTTTATTTTCTGTGTGTTTTTTTTTTTTTTTTTTGCATACTAACTATACAAAGAAATTTAAACAATAAAAAGCTAGTTAAACTATTATTTTAACCGAGTTTCAACACTAAAAAGGTTTAAAAAATAAAAAGGCTAAATTTGGTTAAGTGGGCGATAATGTGGGTAAACAAAGGTGAACGGGAAGGCTCGACATGGTTAATCCTAAAGGGTAATATAAGGTGAACGGGAAGCACAACACAACGAACAAGGTACACAACAAAGGGGTAATCTAAGTGCCTCTATCACGTTTACACAAATCCGTACGTTCATGGTCTTAACAAGCATACTAGTGACAAGTTCTAAATTGCACATAACATCCGGCTCACTCCTATATCCGAAATGAACAAAAATATAACAATCAAGGCTCAATATGCTCACGTAACGGAAGGAATGGGTAAAGGTGTGAAAACTATCATGCAAGTCTTTCTTTGTTTGTCACGCTTTCCGGTTTCCCTTTTTAAAAATATTTTGCTTGTCGAGTTTTTATCAAGTCCGAAGTTTTCTAAAACACACCCAACCGGTTTATTTACAAAAATATATACAAAATACAAGTTTTTTTAAATGATTTTTCTGATTTTTTTTTTCAGCTGAATAGAAGCAGAAAATTATTAGAAATGGGCTGAAAATTTTATAAAAATCCGAAAATGGGCCCGAAATTTTATAAAAATTCAACACAATAAATAAATGAATCGACTAATTCAAAAATGGCTTTAGGGTGCCGAAAACCCAAAGAATAAGTGAATAAATAAATCCGGATCAAATAAATAAATGAAACAAAAATAACGCAAAAATGAATAAATCGAATAAAAACAAGAAATATTAACAAATAAATAATCAAATAAATAATCAAGAAATTATACACAAATATTAACAAGTATATACACCGATAACCAAATGACTCGGGTCGTTCCTAAAACTCGCCATTTCCCCGGCAACGGCGCCAAAAACTTGACGTGTGCGTATATATACATAATTTTGCAATGAAATTACACACGATTTGGTTTTAAATTTATAAAAGTGATTATTACTTTAACATTAAAACACACACGAAAGAGGCAAGTGTACCCCGTCATATATGTAGTAAAGTATCGGTAAGAACCAAGTATCGATCCACGGAAATGGGCGGAGAAATAATACTAGACCTTTGTCACTAAACTACCGGAAAAAACATAAGTTTTGTGATTTTTAAATAAACTAAAGTAAGCATAAACAAATACTTATAAAAACATAAAAAATAATAGATAAATAGCCTTGCTTAATACACAACCAAAGCATATCAACTAAGTAAGTTTTGGCACTAGAAGCATTCGGTCAATTTTCCATTTTAAGACAATTAGTATCCCTTTCGGGAATCCTAACATGACAATCATTCGGAAAGTTAAAACGATAAACACACTTTAACCACCTAAAATTGTTCTTTAACGTGCAATTGATAAATGTCTATGAAAATCTCTTAAAAATAAGTTAGTCAGCCGTTAGGATTATTCTAACCTCACTTAAACAAGGAAAGCGACACCGATAAACACAATGCAACCACCGAGACAAGCATAAACTAGATTAAATCACAACCGAGTTCATTTTACAAATCTTGCACAATAATTCACCAAGATAGCAATTTTGGCCTAAACTACTAACTAAGCTAACAAATCATGGCAAGAATTTATAACGACACCATCTAACCCGTTAAGGTCCTTACGTGACGGCAAGCTCTCTTGATTAACAATAATTACATTTTATTAAATCACTAACCATTTCTAGTATCATGATGCACACATTTAAACTAAGCTAAACTAGTTAACCAAGTTCAAAGTTTACTAATACAAGATTAATTAAGCTTCATTTTTCAACTATCTTAACTAACCAAATACCAATCATCCAACACAATTACTTATAATCAAGAAATCAATATCAATAACAAGGTTGCAAACTAATCATCAAAGATTAACATAGAAAATACTTCCAAATGTCATTACAAACAAAGATTAACACACTAATGGTTATAATCAAGCAAGGGATTGTTGTGTTTTTGCCCAAAGGCTACAATAATACATAAACATTAATCTAAATGCTTGAAAGATTAACAAAATCATGGAAAGATTAGAAAACCAAACCATAAACAAGCATAAGATTAAGAATCCGGATAGTAATTGAGCTAAACGGGACAATGTGGCTTGAATCCGGGTGAAAGCTAACGCCTCCGGAGCCTGAAAATCGCCTGAATTGCTCTCCAAAATTCCAGAATCTCGAACATAAGGTTTCTGTTCTGTTTTTATATTTTTCGCTGTCGCACGGTCGTTCTCCATATGGCACGACCGTGCACTTTTTGCAATTATTGGGGATGGGTCACCATACTGCATACGTCATCAGATCTTTGACCGGATACGATATCGCACGACCGTTCTTCGTGTGGAACGGTCGTTCAGTTCCGGGTTACTTGTTGCACGCGGAGTCGCACTGATCGTTCATCACCGAGATTCTGTTGGTTCATCGGATACGCACGGTCGTTCCTCAGATGGAACGTCCGTTCTTCACCGAGCCGCCTTGTTTTCCTAGAACGCCCAGTCGCACCTCTCGTTCATTGCCGGGTTGATCAACTTTGTCGGAGATGCACGACCGTGCATCAGGTGGAACGGTCGTTCCACACGCCCAGGTCAGTTTTCTAAACAGAATCTTCGCAGCTTTGTCGTTTTGTACGGAAAGTCCTCGTTTTTGCTATCATCTTGTCTGGAATGCAGTTTTAGGCCTGTAAACATAAATGTAGATAAATAAGTATCCGAATGACGGTTTTACGGCCAAAAACGCATAAAATAGGGGTAAAACGAGGGACTAAAATATGTGTAAATTAGAGTGTATCATGTACTCTCTGAAGTGGCCTTGCTCCGTTACTCATGTGCGACCCTTTGTTGTGCACATGATTAGCCCACGCAGGGTTTTATAGGTTGAAGGCTCTTATTCAGAACACTAAGTGTGAAAACTGATGTTATCTTTTGTGTGGACCCCGAGCGAGGTCTTGCTCTGCTTGAGTAGCTCGCGCGGGTCTAAGAGATTGATTAGCTTGCTGAGTAAGGAGTATGGTCCAGCACGCGACCTGAAAGGGTCTGCGCTGCTTTTTGGGACCATACCCCTTCAAGTCCCCAAGTCCAGTGCTGCTCCATGCGCGAAGTAAATGGTTGGAGCTCTGGACTTAGAAAAAAGAAAGTGTTAGCTTTGAAAAATGCTTACTTGTACTTGGTAGATGGCGCGCGTCTAAGTGTTTGTCACTTACCACGGCGCGATTACCAGATTAGCCTGTTGGTAGTTTTTGCTTTTGAGTGTAAGCGCGCAGGCTCATTGGATAATCATGGATGCTGCACGGCCTTGGTAACTTTTGCATGAAGTTTGTGGTAACTTTGAGCGGGAAAAACCTCGAATTTTGAATTATGACAGGTTGGTGTGAAATGTCGTTAACGGCGACGTTTGAGGTGACTGCTGACACAGCCATCATCATGCTGTCACTGACGGTTCGGCTTTCCGTCAGGCGAGTGAGGCCCACGCGCGCGTGGTAACCGTCACTCCGGGAATTATGCCCTACGTGGCAGGTGCTGATTGGTCACGTACGCGGTGATCCCGACATATTTACCCATCGCATTAAATGCGATGGGTATATATATTCGATGATAGGAGAAGAGATTTGCACAATCTTTTATCTGCTCTATCCTTTCTCTCTCGAATATTCAAAGTTCCTTCAAATCTTCAAAGAGTTTGTAGCAGATCTTCAGTTTTTCTTTGAAATTTCTTCAAGTTTCCCAGAAAATACTCAAGTCTTCATATCCGAATACTTATGGCTGAAGAGGAAGTCCAAGTTGGAGAAGGTCCCCTCCCTGTTCTCAAATGGGATCAGGGGCTGTTTGAGCAACTAGTTACTAGCTTCCAGTTTCCGGCAGAATGGGATGCCCGGTACCCTCAGCAAGGGCAAACGGCAGCTGATGCACCACCAGGTTATATCACTCTTTTTGCCGACTTTTTTCTCAAAGGTAACTTCCGTTTGCCGGCCACCCATTTCATGGGTGCGATTCTGCATTATTACGGTTTTCATATTTCGCAAATGAGTCCCATGGGTATGGTTAGGGTTCGTCATTTTGAGTTTTTTTGTAGATCCCATGGTCTCGAGCCCGACGTTGCGAAATTTAGGGCAATGTACTAGTTGATCAGAAACATGGGTTTTTATTCCTTTGCTTCTCGAAACGTGAAGAAAATCCTGCTGAACCCACCTAAAAGCTTCCATGATTGGAAGATGAAGTTTTTCTTTATTCGAGAAGAGGTCCTGCCCATCGCAATGATATTCCGAGAATCTGATGAGATTCTGAAGGAGGATCTCCCCTTTCCGAAGAAGGAGATGTGGTATGCGCGTTTAACTTCAACACCTAATAGAGTTTTTGGTGAGCAGGTGCTCGTTGCTGCAGGCATGAGCGATAGGTGGCCTGCGCGTAGTGAAGAGGTTCCAGTCTTGCTACATAACGGCGAGGGTATGCTCCTTCTTTTTTGTTTTTTTACATTTGTGATAATAGTACTTAATTACTCCTTGTTGATGTAGTCAAGCAGTTGTATCAAGCTGCGTTTACTACTTTTGGAGGAGCCATGGGTGTGCGCCCGTTGGGATCTGGCGAAGTCTACTGGTATGAACAGATCAAGGACAACTTCATGTATCCTCCTGCTGGAGTCTTTGCCAACCCTCCCGCTGCAACTGAAGGTACGCATCTACCCAACCCCAGGCCCTTGCATGCTATGACTTCTGCTGGGAAAGAGATCCTTTATCTTTCCAGCGAGGAGTCTGTAGGGTCATCAAATGGGGAGCTAAGTTCCTGGTCTAACATCTTTGCAGGTGTGTTTCGCGATCTTGGCATAGATCCTGAGGAGAATAAGAAGAAGGCGGGCAAGAAGAAGAAGAAGAATGTGATAACCATCGATGCTGAAGCGACCAGCAAGAAGAACGGGAGTAGCCGCGCGACTGCTGGAGCCTCTGATAAAGGTACTCTTCGATTCCGGCAGAGTAACCTGGAAGATTACATTGTCGTGAGTGACTCACTTGAGGGTTTATCCCGTATAGGTGAGAAGAAGACCAGCGCTGCTGGCTCAAAAAGCTCTTGAAGCGCGGGGTCCAGGATCCCTAAGGCTGGCGCTACCCCTTCTTCGATCGCACTTGATGACGAAGAGGAACACGAAGAACCTGTTGCTCAGTTAGTGAGCAGGTAGAGAAATAGGGAGGAAACTGCTGCTGGAATCCCAGCAACGCAGATGGCTGGGGGAGTCCCAGTGATAGGAAAGCAGAGCAAGCTCCCTTTACAAGTTCTCTCCATGTCACACCCTGACTTTTGCGAAAACGTGATTATGTGTGACTTACTTAATATCATTGCATTCAATCATAACAACAGCTATATGATAAAAACCATAGATGGTCATCCATTAGATATGTAACATCCCAAAACGCGAATTTTAAAATTCGTTAGAATGGTACCATGTTTAATTAAATAAATATAATAACTAAGTTATTAAACTTGGTTAAATGTTTAAGAAAACAATCAAGGGAAGGAAATTGCTACGTTTGTGATCAAGTAATAACTAGAGGGGCCAAGGTTGTCAAAAAGGAGGAAAGTTTATGTTTAATTAAAATAAAAATTAAAACCCCAAAAATACACACTCAGTGTGTGTGTGTGGGTCGATGTTCGACCAGGAGAGAAGGGAAAAGGGGGTAAAACCCTAGATCACCAAAATCCATCAAATTGAAGGAGGATTGAAGGGCTAATCGAATGCATGAACCAAGAATGTCGATCACTTAAGTGTTTCTACCATCATGTAAGTCGAATTTGGTATTTTAATGATGTTTGATCAAGTGGGTTTTGTGTAATATGTGATTATAGTGTAAGATTTAAGCATGAATGTTAGTTATAATGAATGTGTAGATGCCAAAGTATGTTTAATTTTGATTATGATGAAGATTGGTGGAAAACCCATTTGCTATAGGTAGGGTGGCGACATGGGTATACTACCCATGTCAAATCTTATGCAAATTTGGATGTGTTATGATCTATGTTATTGGTTTTTGTTAGTTAGATTTAGTATGGTGTGAAGTTATGCGATTTTTATTTAGATGTTAATGGCAAGTGAGCACAAGAATTAGGAAGATGAACATGAGAATATTTGTACATTATGCTTTAAATGCGAAACCCGCCAAGTGTTCGATGAAATGCTTAAGAGAACAAGAATGGGGTTGCTAGTAAGAATGATGTCGGGTTCAAGGATAGTGATTTTGAATGATGTTGTTAGTTGTGAAATTATGAGATGAATAGTATGTAAGGAAATTGTTTAAGATGTGTGCATATATGATCTTGTGATTTTAAATGTGTTACTATGTGAGAATGAAATGTAAACGATGTCCATAGTGTAAACGACTATAAAGTTGTGGATGTGTGAAATTAGATCTCATTAAGTACATGCTTTATCAATATGTGCTATATGTGACGACATGAAGAATTATGTGGAACGAAAATATGTGACTCTAGTTGTACTTTGAGTTGTTGGAAATTGACGAGTAAAGTTAAAACGAAGCCGAATGTGAAATATAATTTGACATGATCATTCATATGTATAATTTTATATGCTAACAAGAATGTGGATGCAACGCAATGAAAGTATAGGGATCATGTCAAGATGGATGGAAGCATAAAGGGCTAACGGGTCATGAGGACGTGAGGAAACGAGAGCGGATATGGATGCGTAAGGTAAGTAAACTCCCGGACTCCCTCTTTAGTAGTAACAGAGATTAATTGTATGATAATTGTTAGAAGTTATGTTGAAATGCGTTATTGTTGATGATATCAAGTAAGTAGTATTAAGTAAGTGATTTCCGAATCACTTCTTAGTTTATTTAAGCAAAGTTCTGTTGGTGCACGGAATGTCTGTTGACTACGTCTACATCAAGTCTTAAGTCAAGATAGTCAACATAGGGTCTTGAGAGTTAAATTAGGGTTTTATATTGTTAATTTCGCTTTTATGTACATAGGTTAGAGTGATTCCACTTATTAGTCACTTGGTGATTCCACTTATTAGTCACATAGTGATTCCGCTTTTATGGACATGCCATATAAGTGGAATCAACCACATTATAAATACCCATACATGTGACTTCATTTGTACGTATGAGTGGAATCAGGTCATTAGCTTGGTAACGAAACTTTGTCAAAATTGATTCAGAAAGCTAATAAAGAGAAGAAATTGAAAGGAGAAGCTGTTGTTACTTTACGTGCATTGATTCCACCTTTACACGTGAAGATGAACTGCCTTGATTGACATTTTCAGGTCATAGATCGGTCCAACAAGTGGTATCAGAGCTTCAGGACGAGGAGTTCATACTACTACAGCTGATTCGACTGAATTTTCTTACTTCTACTCACTTTCTTTTATATTTTTTCGATTTGAGATAGTTCCTACGGTTAAAATTGTCTAAAATTCAAGTATAACGTGTAAAACCTACTAATAACAAACCCTAGAAAGTTTCAGGTTGAAATACGGACTAAAACATGGTGAAAACTAGTTAAAACCTGATTCCACTTTTTCGGACATCGAGAGATATTCGCCTGATTCCACTCATTCGGACAAGTCTGATTTCGCTTATTTGAACATACCTAAGTTCGCTTATTCGGACATTTGATTTCGCTTTTATGGACATAGCTGATTTTGCTCATTAGGACATACCTGATTTCGCTTATTTGTACATCTTGATTTCGCTGATAAGGACATGCTGTTGATTTCGCTTTTGTGTGCATGTGAACTTGTGCGCATGTGATTGTGTCAGTTTGCATGTGAGATAGGTCGACACATGATACAAAGAATAGGTCTAATCAGATTGCATTCAGTTTGTCATTATAAGTCCATGTGAATCATATCAAATTGTCGGCTTAAGTGGTTATTTGCATGATGATATTGGTTTGTGGGTATTGTTGAAAGTTTAAAAGTTACATGTGAATTGTAATGTCGGCTTAGTGAAAGATAAGGTCCAATCATAGTTGTTGGTTAAGCGAGAATTTGTCAGACATTAAAGGCATACGATATATTTCTCAAAACATATAAAAGTTGTCTAATCAGATGTAAAGGCCCAATCACAATCAAATATAGCCCACTATAATTGTTCGGTTCAATCAGATTTATTATACGCTTAAGTTGTCGGCTACATCACTTGCATATTAAAGACCCATTAATTGTTTGATATTCTCGGCCCAATCATATTTTTGATCACTTGTGAGTTGTCGGTAAAGGTATTTTTGATAACAGAAGCCTGCATGTGATTAACAGCCCAATCATACCATGTGACTTCATTTGTATTCAGTGATTTCACCTGAATTACATTGAACGAATCTGCAAATCTTTGACAACGAGTCTTAGATTGAATTCATCAAAAGTACACTGTTACGTATTCAGTCCATTTGAACTGATTGCTTGTTTGTTTATTTGCAGAATATTCCGAGGTAATTCAAGGATATAAAATCATGGTAAAATCTGAACCTATTCCGTGGAAAGACAACAGAACTGAAGAACAGAAGTATAACTACAGAAGGTTGTTGGCCACAAACAGAATGATCAGAATATCTGGTATCTTTTCGGAAGCAAAGAGAGCAAATAGATGGGATCCAGATAGGGAGTGTTATCTTGATCCATATGGAAACATTGCTATTGATCACAACACTCTTGATTTAGAGGCCATAATCAAAGAGTTAAAAGATGATGATGATTATTGGCAAAAGAAATGGTGGGGAGATGAAGAAGAGAAAAAGAAAAAGAAAGAGTTAATAAATGAAATAGAAAGAAACTCAGAAAATATAAGTTTGGTTGAGTTTCTTGAATTAATCAACAGGATTAGAGAAGGAATGACAAAGAATGAAGAATCAAAGAAGGATGAAACTTCAAAAAGTGAAGTTGTGTGCTCAAAATGCGAAAAATCCGAAGCAGAAAATGTCAATCTCTTGAAAGATGTGGAGAATTTGACATTGGAAAACAAAGCTTTGAAAGACGAGAAGAAAGCTGATGATGAACAGATTTTGGATTTGCGCTTGAACTGCGAAAAATTAAAATCTGAAAATGACAAACTTTTGAAGAACGTTGAGAGTTTGTCATTAGAAAACAAAAATTTTAAAGAAAAAGAAAATGTTTTTGAAAATGAAAAATTAAAGATTGAAAAAGATTTTCAAAGTCAAATAAAGGTTTTAGAAGATGAAAAATCTGTTATTTTTAAAAATAATCTTGAGAAACAGATTGAAATAAATTCTCATCTTCAGAAAATTATTCGGCTTGAAAATGAAGCTGAAATTGCTCGAAATAAAATTACCGAGCTTGAGAATAAATTGAAAGGTTTTGTGACTTCTGCACCATATGTGTGTCCAAAACCAATCAATGTTGTTTCAATAAGTGATAATGTCACAAATTTTGACAAAGACAAAATTGAAAATTGTGATGAAATATCTGATGATGAAAAAGAAAAGAAAAGAAAAATATTTTTAGATTTACAAGAAAAATTTCAAAATACTGTTTTGCAGTCTACTGAAATAGGTGAATGCTCTAAGAAAAAACCTGTTAAGAAGAATGCAGAACAGAAACAAAAAGATAAAAATTTGAAAAATCCTAAAAATGAAAATAAAAGCTCATCAGATATGTCATCCAATCATTATAAAAAATCACAAAAATCTAAAAATGAAAACTTACAAAATGTTGGTAATAAGTGGTGCAGGTTTGACCACAGTGCTTCAAAGCCAAAACCAGTTTTCAAGAAGAGTGATGATTACCACAAAGCCAGACAATGTTATGATCTAAGCATATGGTGTGAAAGTGGTGAATGGTACGATAACAGAGTGTGCTACACCTGTGGTGTGAGAGGACACATTGCTGTTAACTGCCAGAATTGGAATTATGAAACAAGAAGATGCTATAATTGTCATATCAGAGGACATATTGCCAGAGATTGCCCAAGGAGATAAATGGGAATATTGAGGGTTGAATCTCAAAGAATGGCAAAGAAACCAGTCAACGTCAAGCCCAAAGAACAGAAGGTTCAAGAACCTAAAGTTCAAGAAAAGAAAGTGAAGCTTTCTCAGGGGCAGAAAGACAGACTGAGGAAGAAAAGGAAGAAAGCAAGAGAATATCTGGAGAAAATTTTGTCTTCGGGTTCACCGGACAGATTGAATAAGCGTTCTGATGAATCAACTAACTCGATTGTAAAGTCAAGCAAGACGAATTCATCGGATACAAATCTGAGGACGAAAGAAGAAAAGAAGAAGAAGAAAATGGTCGGCGATGAATCTGATGTGTCAAAGTCAGACAAGCCACCATCAGGCAATGGATCTGACAGGTCAAAGTCAGACAAGCCATGTGCAGGCAATGATTCTGGTTCATCAAAGCCAGGGGAGCCTAGTGTTGAGGTAAAATCTGAGAATTCAAATTTAACAATGGATGATGCAAATTTTCCACCATTGTTGAACAAGAATTCAAAATCACCCAAGGCTGGTCAGGCTTGGGTGAAACTTTTCAAATAGAAAAACCTGACTTGCCGGAGTTCCCAGGTTGGTAAGCGTGGAACATGAATCGGCACATTTCTTGAGAAATTTCACTCTGATGATTTTTCGTCTTACGTGTGGTAAATCAGGGACATTAAGTTGTACTTGATTTCCTACAAGTGTTTGTGTTGATAGAATCTTGAACTGTTAAATCTTTCAAAATGGTTAAAGGAGAACAAAGTGATGAAGTAATCCCCTAACCAACAAGTGATTTGTTAATTCAACAAAACTAATTTTCCGGAAAAACCATTTGATTAAAACAAACTTAAGTGTTTTGAAATCATAATGGGAAAATAGTTTGTTGACAGGGGGAGTTCTGATTGTTTATGCCATGTGAATGGCGAATTGAAGTGATTCGATATTAGTTTGTCATTTTATTTTGTACAGTTTACTGCTTTGGTTTTCAAATTTTCCTAGAAAATCAAAATTGAAACATATTTTGATTTTAGGGGGAGAAAAATTTTAAAAAAAATTAGAAAATTTGAAAATGTCAAAAACATTGAAAAATCAAAAATGAGTTTGGTTGTGAATAAGAGGAAATGATAGTAAATCAGTGGACTATCACAGCATGCTAAGGAAATGTAATGTCAAATGTGATAAACGGTCTCACTAATGATGTGACGATAGGCTCAGCTAGACTAGTAGATTTGCGATAACGATACAAACTTAAATGAAAAAGCCTAGTTCTAGTGGGAAACATGGTTGAGAGCATAGTACTTAGTTTTGTCCTTCGTGATTGTGTACCTACTCAGTAATTGCTGAATGTCGAAAGACATAAAAACCGGTTAAGTCTGTGAACTTTCACAACTTGCTGAAAAAGTCGCTGTGATTGTGCATTTTATTTTGCAAAGACTTAAACTTGTTTTATTTCTTTATTTTGTTTAAGCATCGGACATCCTCTGCGTATACATGAGTATCGACCTGGATGTTGTTGCCTAAACGTTCTGCTTTATTTTCTTTGGTGTTTCGTTTAAGCTTTGGACCACCCCTGCGTATACGGGAGTATCGACCTGGTGGTTAAAGCCTAAACAACTTCAACTTGTTTTATTTTCTTATTTTGTTTAAACATTGGACTTTCTCTGCATATCGAAAGATCGACCTGATTGTTAATGTTTAAACATTCTGCGTTGTTTTCGCACATATCACAGTTGATGAAAGTTTAAAGGCATTACTTGAGTTAGTGTATTGCATGATGAGGGGATATGCTGAGATTGTGGGGTCCATAAGAATTTAGTGCAAAATTAATATACTTTAACGTATCGGTAAGCATTTCGAAAGTTTTTAGATTGAGTTTAAGAGGATAATTATATTGTCAATCTATGTGAATCGTTTAGAACTTAAAATGATTAAAGCTTAACGGTGCTAGTGATTTGTCTCATAAACTGCTATGATCCTCTTACACAAACTCACAAAAATATTATCTGTATATATTTGGTTACTGCATTTCATTCAAAAACAAAATCCAAAAAGATTTTCGGAGTGTTTTAGCATAAAATTTTGAAAATTCAAAAAGATTTTCGACAACTGATGTTGAAGAGCTGATATTCAAAATTCGAGTGCTAAACATGATGAACAGGGTTGGGAGAATATGTTGAAAACTTTGAATGTCATATACAAATGTTTTAAAAGACTGTGTGGGTAGTTTATCAAGGTCATTCATTTGAACTTGATGTAACTAGTATGATTGATTGATTAAATGATGTCTACCAGTAAGTTTACTAAATTCAATTGTTATAAATTTGTAAAACTTATGTTGAGGTAGAGAATGTGCAGGTTACACAGGTTTTGGACTTCATCATTCCCATGGAAGCTAAATGTCAAAGCTTGAACCAGATAAAGACCTCAGATTCTAGCATATTGAGATGGGGAGTCTGTGAAAGGGGGAGTCTGGATCAACAGTCAAAGGGAAGTCTGAAGATGGAGCTAGGTTGTGATTCTAAACCTGTGAAGATAGAATGCTTACGATGAAAAGACAGAGATGGAGAAAAGACCAAGACTAAAGACTCGGAGCTGAAGACTTCGTCAACATCCAAGGGGGAGTCTGTTGGTGCACGGAATGTCTGTTGACTACGTCTACATCAAGTCTTAAGTCAAGATAGTCAACATAGGGTCTTGAGAGTTAAATTAGGGTTTTATATTGTTAATTTCGCTTTTATGTACATAGGTTAGAGTGATTCCACTTATTAGTCACTTGGTGATTCCACTTATTAGTCACATAGTGATTCCACTTTTATGGACATGCCATATAAGTGGAATCAGCCACATTATAAATACCCATACATGTGACTTCATTTGTACGTATGAGTGGAATCAGGTCATTAGCTTGGTAACGAAACTTTGTCAAAATTGATTCAGAAAGCTAATAAAGAGAAGAAATTGAAAGGAGAAGCTGTTGTTACTTTACGTGCATTGATTCCGCCTTTACACGTGAAGATGAACTGCCTTGATTGACATTTTCAGGTCATAGATCGGTCCAACATATGTGCTAGTTACTTGAGCATGGTAATCGAAGCCTATTAAGATTTGGTTACTTAGAAGCGAAGGTTTTCGCTATGTAGACCAACGGGTCAAAATAAGGAAGTTTTATTAATGAAGTTCACTTACGTATAATTGATTGAAATGAATGAGTTTAACGCATACCAGGAATCGGGTTCATAAACCCCATGTACGGAACTTCGAATAATGTAAAAGTGTTATAGTTTAATGTCATGTGAGTTTGGAGTATAAACATATGAGTTTTTTTGATAAAAACATAAACGGGTCGAATAATTCGTAAATGAATATTAAGCCGAAAGCATATAAGTTAAGAATTTCCTTAGTTCGGGTGTTAGATTTTGAGTCCATATGATAGAGGACGAATTTATGGTCACGTGGGAAGAAACGAGAGGTTAAACGGTTTGAAAGTTACGCACGTTTTAGCGTAAACGGACGAAACAAAGTTTCAGGTGCCGTAAATTACGGCCCAGGCCGTAATTTCCGGCCTCCCCTGCATCAGAATCATGTTTGAGGCCCGTAAACAGTAGGCAGGCCGTATAACGAACTCGTTTAAACACATTTTAAGTTACGTAGACTAAACCCTCTTATGTTTTTGAGAATTGTAAGGCTTAACCACCTGGTTACAATTGTAAACGTCTATATGTATTCCGTCAGGAAAAATAATTACCTTCTGTTAGTCGGAACTGTTAGGTAATTATGAATAGAAGAAAGAATGCCTGTAGCCTCTTACGTACATGATCTTTTCATTGGGAAGTTTATATTTAGGGTGTCTTAGCAAACCCTTTTGGAATGTCTTATGTAGTATGTATGTTTGTATAGTTTGTACATTTGTTTATGTGTACATATTCATGTAGTGAAGTACGTGTTTAACTTATATGTATGATTGCGTCTGTGTACGAAGTGGGAATTATTGCTTACTAATGGATGGGATATGTGTATATGTTTGAGTGTTAAGTTACTAAACCGGGAACTTAAGTATGAAATGAGAATGCAGGTACGCCATAAGGACCTTGTGAAGGTTCAAAGAATTGGAATGCATTATTATACAGGAAAGCTTATTCGAAGAGACTGGCATAAGAAGAAGGAATATGGAGTGGTTATTTGATTGCATATATTTAATTTAAGAAGGACGTCACCAAATCTTAATGATGTTTATGTATGTGATGAATGCAGGTTGGGAGGACTTAATATTATTATGAAGGATAAGAGGATTGAAGATCGGGTCAAGAGTAAGGATTGTACGGGAAGGATCGGTCACATAGTTTGACAAATATGGGTCTTGAAGCATTAATATAATGGAACGTGGTAAATCCTTTTTAATGAGTGTATGAAATTTTGTATTTGGACTTTCCTGTAAGTATTATGTCTAATAAAGAATGAAATTTTGGGCTCATATTTTCCGTTGTGTCGTATTTTAAGTTATTACAAGTTAGTCTTACAGGGAATTGTTCATAATACGAACGGTTCATGCCCGAATTTTGTTAAATGACAGTATGATAATATTACATTTTGGAATGTGAAATTTGGGCGTTACAAGATAAGTTTAAAAACATCACAAACATCATTGTTGAAACATAGACTTCAAATTCAAGTTTTACAAACCATACGAATTGTTTAGAGTTCCAGAAGGACTCATCAAGAGACTCTAAATAAAATCAGGCTTTGGTAGATGTGTCTCGTCCAGGAATAAGACACACTAACCAAACCCTAAGACAACGGGTGACATCCTTTATTCTTAACGCAACTTGAAACATCCAACGCCCGCCAGATCCACTTTTAATTCACTGAAATACATGTATTTTGAAAACATCAACAAAAGTTGAGCGAGTTCATGTGTTTGTTTGTGTGTATGAATAAACCTTTGATATCATTGTATGTATGTGTTGTAAATCCCGGTATGAAAGCAAAACATGGAAACAGATCGATTAATGGTTTGCAAGGCCATTAACATGCGTGCAATGGCGTAGGAAGGCTAAATCCTAGCAGATTTTGTACCGGGCCTCCGGCTGTAAGACATAGTCACCTCATGGGCCAAACCCCGGTCCACATGGGTGTGGGCTCGCTACACCCAAGTAGATCTATCACTCATGCCCCTCGGTCCTAACATGAGGATAATGGTCTTAGGAGTGCACCTACCCATTCACATGATCTACTGTACTTTCCAAAGCTAACCATACCAATTTGTATTTGTTTGTAATCATTTTGTAACATGTACTTCACCCCCGAAGTTATAAAACAAAACAGTTTAAAGAAAAGGGGGACATGAACTCATAGTCTTGCGTCTTCAACCACCGTAACTCAAGCTCCTTCGGGTAAACACGACTACCTACAACGTACTATGATCTATTAGACGGGCGGGTCGTGCCTTGACTTAGAATTATTGTCTTTGAGTTACGTTTCTTTTGTGTCTTCGATATTATTCCAAGTTATATAATTATTTGTTAAAATAATTAATATTTTAACTTAAACTATATTTATTAAATTTTGGAATAATTGTTAAAACAATTATTTTAACTTAATACTTCCCAAGTACTTATACTTGTATATCATTCCCAAGGATGGGTGTATTTGTATTTGTATTCTTATACTTGTATATTTTTGCCATGTATTGGGGTCATATTCCGATGTGTAATTATATGTATGAGAATACGTATTTTTATTGTATTCATTAAGTATTCTTATACTTTATTTCGTATTAATTTTTCCGGAATATTATCTTTAATAAAAGTCCACCAATATATATTTTCAAAATATATATTGTAATAAATACTATTTAGAAAAATTATTTATAATTTTTCTTTTGGCAAAATATTTGTATTTTCTCATAAGTTTCAAAAATAATATATTTTCATGTCTAACTTGGAAAATATATATATAAACTTATTTTTCTCCAAAAATGATATATTTCATATTTATCCGAGAAAATATATCTTTCACCTAAAAATATTGTATTTCGCTTTTGTGTAAGAAAATATATATTTCTTAAAAATAATATATCTTCTAAAAATTTCAAGAAAAATATATATTCATACATGCCAAAAATAATATATTTTTCCCTTGTCGAAAATATGATATATTCTTGTAGTAATTGTAAAAATCATATTTTTATTTCCTTGAGGTCCAAAATATTATTTACCAAAATATACTTTGTGAATAAATTTTCCGGAATATTTTGTAAGTCTTATTCCATAGTTCGGTTTTCACCAATATTTTGTGTACAACTTGTATATTTATTCCTTGGAATTTTCGTAATATTTTGGGATTTTAATTCTTGGTATTTTGATGTGTTTTATTATTTCATGTCCTAGAATAATATAACTAATACCCAAAATATACAAATAATCACACACATGGTGTCTTCTAAATATATATTTCCTAAATACATACTTAGTCACTTTTATTTATAAAAACCAACCTCCAATATTTATATTTTTGTAACAAAAAATTATGGCAAAGTTTGTGTAACAATTTAAGGTTTAAAATACACTTGTAAATACTTGTTTAGAAATATTTTTCTAAGTGTTTTAAAATTTTAGAAAATTTTGCCATAGCTTCCCCTAAAAATGGAGGTTTCAATGCTTTCAAGCATATCATTTACTTACCAATTTTGTCAAAAACAAGTATAATCTACTACTTCATGAACTTGAAATTTCACAAAAAATTGTAGTAACTTACTAGTGTTATTAGTAAGCCTTGTTATCATTTAAAGTGTGATTGATTCTTTAAAAACTTAATTTTTAAAGAAGATTGATCTTTACAACTTATGATCATGTTTTCTAAAAATGTTTCTTCATGAATTCTTCTTGTTTCACAAGTGTTTCTACACTTGTTTAACCACCAAAAATAAGGTTTGTTTATGTAAGAACTAAGATTTAGTAAAACTTATATTTTTAACTTGGTTTCTTTAGAAATCATCCATAAATCTTTAGATCTACAAGTGTTACTACTCACTTTGATCATTATTTTCAAGAAATCAATGTATTCTTTCAAGTTCATGATTCTCATGAGGATGATCCATTAACTTTCATCAAGTTCATCCTCTCATCTTGCTAGATCATGTTTTTAATCATGATCTAGCAAGATCATATGATGATCAACATCATTTTCACAAACAATCAACAATCGTCAAGCATAACAACTCATATTCATCAAGATTTCTTCATTATTCATGCTTATGTTCAACTTTACATCTTGTGATTCTTAGTGTTCGTCAAGATTATGAGTATGATTCTTCTTTTAACCACTTAAAATAGAAGTAAACTAGCAAGATCAATGTTCTTACCACTAGCACAAGGCTAGGGATGATCAAGTGAAGAAATCAAGTGGGTAAAAGCAAATAGAGAAGGTCCTTGCACTTCCGTAAGCTCCTAGCTTCCTTGTATGATCTCTAACACCTTGGTATATGCTTGAAATATATGAGAATGGATGAATGATGGTGGTGGTGTGTGTGCTTGGGGTCGGCCGAGAACAAGGGGGAGGAGAGGATAGAGTTTGTGTGTGTTAGTGTGTGTGAAAAAATCAAGATCTTGCATGTTATACTTATAACCAATTTCACCTTCTAACCCTTGGTTTCTATGTTTAGTAAAGCATGTGCATATCCAATTTAATATTGAAACAAAATCAACCAAGTGGGTCCCTTGTTGGGGCCGTAGACATGGGGGGGGGGGGTAGTAGCATAGGTTTAAACTAAGTTGGTTGATTATTAGTTGAAATCCAAGTATAAGTTAAGTGTTCTAGTTATTAGATATTTGTATGGGGTGTTATGATGTTCGGGGAGCATAACTAGCTTGGTAATGTTAAAACAATGCTTCTAGTGTAAATTTGATGTTTCGGGTAGTGTCCGGTTGTTCGGTTGGTTACTGGTTCGTTAAGGTGCTAAACTTTGCAGTTTAGGGTGCTTTATGTACCTTTTTGTGACACTTTTGATTCCCGACACGTAGGAAAGCATTCAGGACCATTTAACCATGTTTCTGCATTATATCAGATTGTTTAAATGCTGATTTTTGCTGAATTCAGCACTTTGGGTGAGTTTTAGGCACTTTCCGGCACTTAAACTATCTCTAGGAAGGCAGTTTTATGATCCTTACTTTCCTACACACTATACTAGTGTGGTACTTAGTTTCTGGCTCATTCTGTGTCTCAATGCACTGTCTGTCTATGTGCTGAGTTCTGTCAGCATTTTCCTGATTTATCAGACAACTGTGCTAACTATGTTTCGTGCATCATTTGAGTCAATAAAGCTCTCATGCATTCATGTCATAACATTTAGTAATATATGATGCACATGTATGTATAAAGCAGTAACCAGAAAGCAGTTAATTGTAATTCAGCACAGTCATTAAGCATTAATCATGGTTTAATAATTGTACGGATACCTGATTTTTGACAGTTGTCACACTCCAGGTTAGTGTTAAAATGCCTTCCATATTGCTTATTAAAATTTCCTAACACTTGATTTCTGCAGAGGCTTTAAAGAAGACCCCTAAGAAAACTAAGGGTGTGGAATTGAAGGATCCGATGGAGCCGGCGCCTAAGAAAACCAAGTTTGTAATCAAGCCTCTTAGATCTGCTGAGCTGGAGGCTGATAAGGTAGTTGAGAAGGAGAAAGAGAAGGAAAAAGAGAAAGAAAAGGAGAAGTCTAGAGAGAAGGTGGTTGAGAAGCCTTCGGGCGACAAATCAAAAGAGACCGAGACCGCTGCTACCACCGCGCAAGAGAAAACGCAGGGTCCGGAGGTCGTGCACATCACGGGGCTTGACCAACCCTTGAAGAGAAAAGAAATCGAAACGATAAGGCAGAGAGAGCCTGAGGTTGTTAAGCCAGTGGAACCTGCGCAGCCTGATATCCCCCTCCAAACTAAGCAGGTTATAACTACTGCCGGGGGGTTAGCTGCTACTGTACCCGAGCGGACGGCGCAAAAGGACTCTACTACTGCTGCTGGTGGAGCAGGTGCTGGGGGTTCCGGTAGTGCTGCAGGTGCCTTCGCAGCTGGTCAGGTTGGTGCGGGGGGCCAAAGTTCGATGCCTCAAGCTCCAATTGGTCCTAAGGATACCTTAGGAGACATTTATTATAAGACATATACTGAGGAGGCTCGCGGTGATGCTCCACACCAACCTGTTTGGGGCTTAAAGCAGAAGGACACATTCATGGAGTTTGCTGCTTGTCGGGACTGGTACTTGGGCTCTTTCCATCCTGGTGAAGTGAACAGACAGAGAGCGCGAACCCATGATGGGTTGTACCACGCTTACATTGTTGGGGAGGCCAACACCCATGCTGCTAACCATCAAATCGTGCGTGAGTGGCGCACAATGGTTAGGGAGCGGACGGATTGGGAGAAGTATCGTGATTGGTTGTTGAAACAAGTCCAAGATTTTGAGAAGATGAAGAGTGCCTTTGCTCAGGAGAAGGCTGCGTTTGAAGCAGAGAAAAAATATGAGGAATGGGGCCGCGAGGGCCTAAAGAGCAAACTGCGTGCTGCTGAGGAGCTCTTATCGAAGGAGCGAGCTGAATGGAAAGAGGAATGCAAGAAAGATAACCAGCGTATGTACGCTGCCCGCTCCAAAATTACCGACCTTGAGGCTCAGATTGCCACTTTAAAAGGGAAGGTTGAGGAAGTTGAAGCAGACAAAGGGCGTGTTGAGGTTCAACAGTCTTAAACCCTTTCCTTTTTATGTTTTGTACTTGTCAAAAATATTGCTAACTCGTAGTTTCATCCTTTGCAGGCTGAGTTGAAGGCGCAGGTTGTGAGCAAAGATAAAGATTTAGCTGCCAAGGATGTGCAGATTGCGGAGTTAAAGTGTCGGTTGCATGACGCTTATGACAAGAATGAATCCTTGGAGATAGACCTTGAAGCTGAAAGGGTAAAAGATGCTACCGCCGAAGAGGCCAAACAGAGGGCCGACGAGGTGCATGATATTAGTACTTCTGCCCTTAACGTAGCTCAAAACAACTACACCGAGGCTCAATCAATTGTGGACACTCTAGTCTTCGAATCCGAATGGATGCGCAATAGAGGAGTGGCTGTGGTGAGTTTCTCCTCTCTTATCTTAGGTTTTATTTCTTGTTGTTTTGTTCTCAACTGTTGCCTTGTGTAGATTGCCAATTCCATTCTGAATGCTTCTAAGATGGACGAGGCTGTAGCTACGCTCATAGATGCTTCACGTGCCGTTGGGACAGAAACCCGTGGTATTTATTATTTGAGTTGACAGCGGAAGTTTAACAGGATCGTTTAAAACTTGAAAATGCCCAATTATTTTATTTCATGATTTGGGTCAAACCCCGTAATTTACAATGGAGGAATTTCACGAGGAAATTCCATGTTTTACAAAACATGTTTATTTATTTAACTGAGCCACCACTTCAAGCTTTATTAGTGCTCCGTAGCACTTTTCCTTGATTCACAGTAGGTCACCTGAAACATGTTTTAAAAATATTTTATTAGCGGGGAAATACTGGCGAGTCACTCAAATTTGATAAAACGACACATAGCTATGAATTACAACATAAGAGCGATTACAATGGTTACTATCTTATTTTTATCTGGCGCCGTGTCACACCCTGGTGACGATGGTCATACCACTATTGGGTCCTTTCACCCAAGTAGTGATGATTATCACTGTTAGGTTGATGAAGCTAACCGTGAGAAATTAGTAATGTGCACAATACCCCACTTGCCAGTGATTCAAGATAACCACGACTTAATCCCTGTAATTATAACTTTGGAGAATAATTTGAGTATTGTAAAACAGTTGATAAAAAGAGAATGACTCACATTGCAGGTTTAAACGGGCAGAGTTTAGCCTACTGATAAGCCTTGTAACCTAGTTTAAATAACAATGCACGCGAAACTAGGTAAGTAACTTAATACAACATTTATGATAAGCTCACGAGATTAAAACCCTCACGACGAATGACAAAGTATAGCCCTGATTTGGGCAGCACTTAAACATCCATCGGATTGGTTTCAATCGATCGGACATTGTATCGTAGCAGTGATCGAGTTAATACCCTGTATTCGGAGCAGCGTTTCACTACTTGGAAATTCGAATTTGAGCAGTTTCTTTCGTTTTTTGATTGAAATTTTCGACACAGATGAACTGCTCATGCACCAGAAATTTATTGCAAATTTTTGAGTTTTATGCGGCCCGCGTAAGCCTTAACAGGCTTTTACGCGGCCCGCGAGAGCCACCTAGTCCACGACTAGGGCTTCCGTGTCACACCTAGGTCTGCCATGTGTGCGACACGTGGCCTGGGAAGCTTATCCGGTCAAATTTAAGTTGACGCGGCCCGCATAGGCTTCTCTTATGGTTTACGCGGCCCGCGTGAAACCCAATTTTCTTGTTTTCTTGGTTTTTCATGCACATTAGGGTTTCAGGGGTCCGGGTTTTCACTTACGATGGGACATTTTTGCAGGTCCTTACATCATCCCCACCTTATTTAAAATCTCGTCCTCGAGATTTATTGAAATAAGTGAGGATACTTTCGCTTCATCTCCGATTCCAGCTCCCAGGTGTATTCCGGTCCTCTTTTTGAATCCCACTTGACTTTAACTAGTACCAATCTTTTGTGTTTGAGAAACTTAATCTTTCTGTCTTCTATTTGAAGCGGTTTCTCAACAAATTTTAGCTTTTCATTTACCTCTATATCTGGAAGAGGTACTACCAGGGATTCGTCACATAAACATTTCTTGAGGTTGGATACATGAAATACGTCATGTACCCCGGCTAACTCTTCTGGTAGTTGCAAGCGATAGGCAACTAGTCCTATGCGTTGGATTACTGGGAATGGTCCTATGTACCTTGGACTTAGCTTTCCTTTCTTACTGAACCGAACTACTCCTTTCCAAGGAGGAACTTTCAAGAGTACCCTGTTTCCGACCTGAAATTCCAACGGCTTGCGTCTATTGTCTGCATAACTCTTCTGACGATCTCGAGCTGTCTTTAGTCTTTCCTTGATTTGAGTTACCTTATCGCTGGTTTCTTGTACAATTTCGGGACCTGATAATTGACTTTCTCCTATTTCGGCCCAACAAACTGGAGTTCTACACTTCTGTCCATACAGTGCTTCGAACGGGGCAGCTTCGATGCTTGAATGATAACTATTGTTATAGGACTATAGGAGAATTCGATTAAAGGTAGGTGGTCATCCCAGTTTCCACCAAAATCTATAACACATGCTCTAAGCATGTCTTCCAGGGTTTGAATAGTTCTTTCACTCTGTCCATCTGTTTGGGGATGGTAGGCTGTACTTAAATTTAACCGCGTCCCCATGGCTTCTTGGAAACTTGTCCAGAAATGTGAAGTGAAGCGGCTATCTCTATCTGATACAATAGAGAGTGGGACTCCATGTAAGGATACTACTTCGTCCACGTATAGCTTGGCTAATCTTTCCATGCTGAAAGTTTCCTTCATGGGTAGAAAATGAGCTGATTTGGTTCATCGATCCACAATTACCCAAATCGCGTCATTACCCTTTCTGGTTTTGGGCAACTTAGTAACAAAGTCCATTGTTATGAGTTCCCATTTCCATACAGGCATTTCTAATTGTTGGAGTAATCCTGAAGGTTTCTGGTGTTCTGCTTTAACTTGTGAACAAGTAAGACACTTCGAAACGTATCTTGCTATGTCCTTTTTCATTCCTATCCACCAGAAATTATTTCTTAAATCTTGATACATCTTATTATTACCATGATGCATGGTATACCTAGATTTATGGGCTTTCTCTAAAATCTTATTTCTTAATTCCCCTTGCTTAGGTACCCAAATCCTTTTCTTATGGAACATCCAAATTCCATCACTTCCTTGCTCTAATTCTTTTACTCGTCCTTTCATTCCTTCAGCATCATCCTTGATTGCTATCTTCTGAATATTCTTCAGTTGTTCCATTAAGTCTAATTATAAACTTAATCTAAGAGCACGAACTCGCTTTTGCTTTTCATGATACTTACGACTTAAGGCATCTGCAACTACGTTTGCTTTTCCTTCGTGATATTGAATATCACAGTCGTAGTCACTTAGAATTTCCATCCATCTTTTTGGCCTCATATTTAATTCTTTTTGCCCAAATATGTATCTTAAACTCTTATAATCTGTATAGACTGTAAACTTACTTCCAGTGGCTCCAAATCTTAAGAGCAAAAATTATCGCTCCTAATTCTAAGTCGAGATTCGTATAGTTTTCTTCATGTTTCTTCAATTGTCTTGATGCATATGCAATTACCATCTTGCGTTGCATTAGCACACATCCTAATCCTAGCTTAGAAGCGTCACAGTAGACTTCAAAATCTTCTGTTCCTTCTGGTAAGGCAAGAATTGGGGCGTTTGTTAACCTTTGCTTTAAAATCTTAAAAGCCTCTTCTTGCCTAGGTCCCCATTCAAACTTAACCGATTTACAGGTTAGCTTAGTTAATGGCACAACTATCCTGGAAAAATCCTTAATAAACCGTCTATAGTATCCGGCTAATCCTAGAAAACTTCTAATTTCCATAGCTGATTGCGAGACCTTCCATTTGGTGATCGCTTCTATTTTGGAGGGATTTACGTGAATACCTTCGTGATTCACCATGTGTCCTAAAAATTGTACCTCCTGTAGCCAAAATTCACACTTCGAGAATTTGGCATAAAGCTTTTCTCTTCTTAACAAAGTTAAGAGTGCATGCAAATGCTCACAATGCTCATCCTGACTTTTGGAGTAAATAAGTATATCGTCGATGAAGACAATTATGAATTTATCCAAATACGGTTTACAGATCCTATTCATCATGTCCATAAATGCTGCAGGAGCATTTGTTAGTCCAAAGGGCATGACTGTAAACTCATAATGACCATACCTAGTTCTGAAAGCAGTTTTAGGTATGTCTTCTTCTTGCACTTTCAATTGATGATATCCGGAGCGTAAATCTATCTTAGAAAAATATCTAGCTCCTTGAAGTTGATAAAAAAGATCATCAATCCTAGGTAATGGATATCGGTTCTTAATTGTAACTTTATTCAATTCCCTGAAATCGATACACATTTGCATCGAACCATCTTTCTTTTTCACAAACAACACTGGAGCTCCCCCAGGGGATGAACTAGGTTGTATAAATCCTTTACTAAGCAATTCATCTAACTGCTTTTTCAATTCTAGCATTTCAGTTGGTGCTAATCGGTAGGGTGCTTTAGCTATGGGTGTAGTTCCAGGAATCAGATGAATTCTAAATTCTACCTCCCTATCTGGTGGTAATCCTGGTAGTTCCTCTGGTAATACATCCGAGTATTCGGATACTACAGGAATTTCCTTCAGTTCCTTACCCTTAGTGTTAATGATTACCGAAATCATATACACTATTCCTTGTTTTCTTGAATAACTGACCATTTTCATTACTGAAATGAATTTCAATGGCTTACGCCTTATCTCCGGTAATCACCACTATTTCTCCTGTGGGTGTATGAATTTCTATTGAATTCTTATCACAGAGGATTCGAGCATGGTTGGCTACTAGCCAATCCATTCCTAACACAACGTCAAATCCGGCTAAATTCATAGGTAACAGGTTTGCAGAAAATTTATGGCCTAAGAGTTCTATCTTTCCTTTTTGCAAAACCTTATCTATGTGAACAGAAGTACCATCTGCGGTTTCTACCGTAAAAACTTGTCTAAGGTTGGTTAAGGGTAGTTTAAGAGCTTGGCAGAATGAAGTATTTATAAAACTTTGGTTTGCACCAGAGTCAAATAATACTTTTGCATAAACATCATGAACTAGGAACTTACCAGCTATCACGTCTGGGATGAGTTCTGCTTCTTGAGTAGTCAGCTGAAAGGCTCTTACGTTCTTTTCATTAGCTCCTTCAGCTGGTTTGGCCTTGTTGTCCGCTGGTTTGACCAATTGAGGGCAGTCTGGTCTAAAATGTCCAACTTCTCCAAAGTTGAAGCAGATTGTTGATTTCTTCCTCCTGCAATATTCTTCTTGATGCCCTGGAATTTTGCAGAAATTGCAATATCCTTTGCATTTTCCAAAATGCTTTCTTTTGCAGGTACTGCAAAATGGAGCAGTGGAAGATTGCCCGGTTCCCTTTTTCTTGAAGTTACTACTATTACCCACACGGAATCCTTGGGTAATCTTTTGGGCCACTTCCTTCTTCCGATTTTCTTCTCTTGTGCGTACCAGCCTGTCGGTTAGGGTGTTGGCTAATTCCACAGCATCGTCAATAGTGCGGGGTCTCGCAGCTTTGACAATGTCACGAATTTCGCCAATCAAACCCCAGATGTAGCGGGAAATAAGTACCGGTTCTGGCGAAGCCAAGGTTGGTACAATTCTAGCATACTCGAAGAAGGTAGAAGTATACCCTCGACAGTCTACATCCACCATCCGGTGGTTCAGGAACTTATTTGTCATTTGTTCCTTTTCATATTCGGGACATAATTTTCTTTCCACTAAACTCTTAAATTCTTCCCAATTTATGGCATAGGCCACATCGCTTCCCTTGGCTTGTAGTACCGTATTCCACCATTCTAGCGCCCCTTCTTTAAAAAGATGCAACGCATACATGACCTTGTCTTCCTCGGCACATTTACTTATTTTAATTACTGCTTCGGTTTTTTCTAACCAACGCAGTGTTGCAGTTGCCCCTTCATTGCCTGCAAATTCCACCGGTTTACAGGCAAGAAATTCCTTGTAAGTGCAACCAGGTGTTGCAGCTTTCATTCTTTTAAGAAATGGGGCTTGTATCACATCATCGTTATTATTATTGTTACCGCCTCCATTTACACTATTACTGAAATTGTCATCACGAGTATGTTTGCTGTGAGTAGGCGGTGGAGGTTCAACTGGATTTCGGGCAGCAGCAAGGATTGCTGGAATAACATTTGCTATTCCCTGGGCAACGATGTTTTCTATATCTTGTCTGTTAAGAAATTGATCTTCATGGTTTTGCTCGGATTGGTTAACTTCGTTAACTGGATCATTACCAGCGTGTTCCATCTGGTAATTAATATATATAAGTTATTAGCATAAAATAAAGGACAACCAAACATAACAAAACAATCGCACATAATCATGTCAAACACGTATAGCCAAAATTGTCGACTTTGCGACTTCCATATTTTTATATATTTTAGTATGCATTCGTACACACCAAATATTTTACACAAGTTTTATTTTAGGTTATTTTACATGATTATATTTTTATTATTATAATTATTATTATTATTTTATTATTATTAAACATGTAGTCACAACCACAACCGATCCCTGTCAGCTGGCACTTCAGAAATGACGTTCCCTCTCGTCGTATTTCCATGATATCCTCTCCCCCACTTCCCGGATTCTATTTCCTGCGTCTACCAGTTCCTTGCCATAGTGGCGGAGTTCAGCCAGGTTTTCTGTGCTCATAGGTGGATGTAGTGGAGGCTCAGGGTCAAATTGGGGGAAAAAGGTATTAGGGTTATTCAAGAGATTCTGAAATTGCCAGTCAGTTGTCCACCATTCTTCCAGAAATAGGATCTGGGATAGCAGGTTCCATATTAACTGGAAGTTGTGCTTCCGCTGGGTAATAAAAGATGTTTTCATCGGCAGGTCCGATGAGGTCACTATTTTCCAGTTGGCGGTCCCAGGGTGGCATTTCCTGGGCTTGTCCTGAACTTTCTCCGATTTCTATTCCTTTGCCTTTATCATTGGGATCCTCAGTCTTTATAACTTTCTGTACCGCTGGTTTCTTCCTACGCATACGCCTCCAACCTACGAGTCTTCTTCACTTTTTCGGTTTTGGTTTCTCCTGAAGTTGGGCTTGGAATACCATTGACTCTTCAGTATCAGCCTTATAGCCAGTGAAGGTACCGGTGGTATCCATATCTGTACTATGGATAGTAAAGTTTCGGAGTGCCTCCGACAGTTCATTCATGCTGTTAGCACACATGAATATACACACAAACTTAAGTTAAAAGTAAATTTTCACAAAATCACAGAATGGCAATCAGAAAAATTAAGTATTTCTAAATACTTAATTGGCTTAAATGAGTGGCTCTGATACCACCTTTTTTCTGTCACGGCCCCCGTCCCGGTGTTACCCGGTCCAGGAGTCGCGGGACAGAAACCCGTGGTATTTATTATTTGAGTTGTCAGCGGAAGTTTAACAGGATCGTTTAAAACTTGAAAATGCCAAATTATTTTATTTCATGATTTGGGTCAAACCCCGTAATTTACAATGGAGTAATTTCACGAGGAAATTCCCTGTTTTACAAAACATGTTTATTTATTTTACTGAGCCACCACTTCAAGCTTTATTAGTGCTCCGTAGCACTTTTCCTTGATTCACAGTAGGTCACCTGAAACATGTTTTAAAAATATTTTATCAGCGGGGAAATACTGGCGAGTCACTCAAATTTGATAAAACGACAGATAGCTATGAATTACAGCATAAGAGCGATTACAATGGCTACTATCTTATTTTTATCTGGCGTCGTGTCACACCCTGGTGACGATGGTCATACCACTATTGGGTCCTTTCACCCAAGTAGTGATGATTATCATTGTTAGGTTGATGAAGCTAACCGTGAGAAATTAGTAATGTGCACAATACCCCACTTGCCAGTGATTCAAGATAACCACGACTTAATCCCTGTAATTATAACTTTGGAGAATAATTTGAGTATTGTAAAACAGTTGATAAAAAGAGAATGACTCACATTGCAAGTTTAAATGGGCAGAGTTTAGCCTACTGATAAGCCTTGTAACCTAGTTTAAATAACAATGCACGCGAAACTAGGTAAGTAACTTAATACAACATTTATGATAAGCTCACGAGATTAAAACCCTCACGACGAATGAGAAAGTATAGCCCTGATTTGGGTAGCACTTAAACATCCATCAGATTGGTTTCAATCGATCGGACATTGTATCGTAGCAGTGATCAAGTTAATACCCTGTATTCGGAGTAGCGTTTCACTACTTGGAAATTCGAATTTGAGCAGTTTCTTTCATTTTTTGATTGAAAATTTCGACACAGATGAACTGCTCATGCACCAGATATTTATAGCAAATTTTTGAGTTTTACGCGGCCCGCGTAAGCCTTAACAGACTTTTACGCGGCCCGCGAGAGCCACCTAGTCTACGACCAGGGCTTCCGTGTCACACCTAGGTCTGCCACGTGTGCGACACGTGGCCTGGGAAGCTTATCCAGTCAAATTTAAGTTGACGCGGCCAGCGTAGGCTTCTCTTATGGTTTACGCTGCCCGCGTGAAACCCAATTTTCTTGTTTTCTTGGTTTTTCATGCACATTAGGGTTTTAGGGGTCCGGGTTTTCACTTACGAGTCTTTTAGGGACATTTTTGCAGGTCATTACACTCATCTACCTAGCCTCTTCTCTTGGTGCCCAGTCGGGCCTTTATCCCTTCAACGATACTCTTGTTGACACTTTCTACTTGACCGTTACCCTGAGGGTGCGCAACGGAAGAGAAAGTGTGCTCGATATTCAGCTCTTTCATCCATTCCTGATGGTCTTCAGAAGCAAAATTGGTGCCATTATCGGTTACGATCTTTAGCAGGAGACCAAACCTACAAACGATGTGTTCCCATATGAATTTGCGCACCATCATTGCAGAAGTTGAAGCGAGGGCTTTGGCCTCCACCCATTTAGTGAAATAATCAACAGCAACAATTATGAACTTCACTGCTCCAGGAGCCTCAGGGAAAGGTCCCACCATATCAATCCCCCACTGCTGGAAAGGCCAGGCAGTGGACACAGGGATGAGATCATTCTTCGGGCGCAGGGTTTTTGGAGAGTGCCTTTGACAGGAGTCGCATTTGCGCAACTCCTTCAGAGCGTCAACGTGCATCCCTGCCCAATAGTAACCAGCGTTCATTATCTTTGCTACGACCATGCGCGGGCCCGCATGAATGCCGCAGATGCCTTCATGAATCCCCCTGATCAGGTAACTTGCATCTTGAGGGTCCACACAACGCAGCAGTGGCCCTAAGAAGGATATTATGTACAAAATTCCTCCATTCATCTCATAGAACAACACTTTGTTCTGTATTTTTCTGGCCTCTGCCTCGTTCTCAGGGAGAATTCCTTCTTGAAGATATTGGATGATAGGGGTCATCCACGATGGTGGCCCTATCTCAATTACGTTGACTTGACGCAACAAAACAGATGGGTTTTTTAAGACTCCGATTCTTACATCTTTAGCGAGATGTTGGAAAGCCGTTGAAGCAAGCTTGCTAAGCGCGTCTGCTGGTTTGTTCTTTGATCGATTGATATGAACGACCTTGTATGATTTGAACTGTTGAAGCAACTCTTTCGCTTGCTCTAAATACAAGGCCATAACTTCGCCCTTTGCATCATACAACCCATTAATTTGACTTGCGATCAGGAGAGAGTTGACATACGCTTGTAAGTTTTACGCTCCCATCTTGATGGCCAGGCGTAAGCCTGCCAAAAACACTTCATATTCTGCCTCGTTGTTGGTATTTTTAAAATCCAACTTGATGGCATATGTGAACTCATGCTTCTCTGGGCTAACAAGGCACAATCCAGCTCCTACACCGTCTTCATTTGAGGCTCCATCAGTATACAACAACCACAATTCATCTGATGAGTCTTTGATAGGAATATCATCAACTTCACAATCTTTGATCTTGTCTTCTGGGACTTCAGTGATGAAGTCTGCTAATACTTGGCCTTTGATAGCTGGGCGCGGCCTGTACAAGATGTTGTGACCCCCAGTTCAATTGCCCACTTTGCCAAGCGACCTGATATTTCTGGCTTTTGCAAGATCGTGCCGATATGGAAGTTAGTGAGTACAGTGATTACATGCCCAGTGAAATACTTGCGCAACCTCCTGGAGGCGTGTAGCAGTGCGAGCACTAAATTTTCCATGGTTGAATATCGTGTTTCTGGGTCCGTGAGCACCCTACTGACATAGTAAATTGGAGTTTGAACTCCGTCTCTTTCCACCAACAATACCGACCCAACTGCCTTGTCCGAAGAAGACAAGTACAAAATGAGTGGTTCTTTCTCGAATGGCGCGGTTAGGGTAGGGAGCTTGATCAAACACTCCTTCATTTGTTGGAAGGCTGCTTCTGCTTCTGTCGTCCATTTGAACTCTTGCTTTTTCACGCAGTTGCGCAAGGTGCTGATAAAAGGGTAAGATTTTGCAGCGTGGTTTGATAAAAATCGATTAAGCGCGGCTAGGCGGCCGTCCAATCTTTGCATTTCTTTGATCTTGCACGGTGACGGCATCCACTCAATGGCTTGAACTTTTTCGGGGTTAACTTTGAAACCGCCGTTTGTAACCACGAAGCCTAAAAATTTGCCTTCCTCCATACCAAAAGAACATTTCGCTGGATTCAGCTTCATGTTCACGCTCCTTAGAGAATTAAACGTCTTCTCTATGTCTTTTAACATCTGGTCCTCCTCGGGACTTTTGATCACAAGATCGTCAATGTATACTTCGATATGCTTCCCGATATCTTCAGCAAATATTGTGTCCATCAATCGCTGGTAGGTTGCTCCAGCGTTCTTGAGCCCGAAGGGCATCTTTGTGTAACAGAAGATTCCGATGTCAGTGCTGAAAGCTGTCTTATCTTCATCCTCCAGCGCCATCTGGACTTGATGATACCCCTTGTAGCAATCTAAAAAACATTTCCACCTGTAATGCGCGAGTGAGTCTATCTTCTTGTCGATCTCAGGTAACGAATAACAATCT
>JARYGA010011658.1:0-49281 GCA_030545235.1 Helianthus tuberosus | reverse complement strand
CTGGCATGCGCGATGCGATCGAGGAAGTCAAACTCGACAATATTGAAACCGTTTATCGTTTGGCCACTTCCTTGAACAATAATCGCATTCGCGATAAACAAGCTGCAAAACCTGTTTCATCCAAACCAGCCAACCAAATTACCCAACAGTCGAGTGGCAATAGGGGAAAGAAGCGAAAGTATCAGAACCCTGTTTGCAACGCGATTGTACCAGCTTCAAACCCAAACCCTATTGCTCCCATTAACACTCAAAAGTCGTACGTCGGACCTCATCCTAAATGTACCACTTGTAACTATCATCACCCAACCAATGTCAATTGTCACCACTGTACCATTTGTAACCGTTATGGGCATAATACCACTCATTGTCGTAACAATCCACAACCACAAGCCCAATAAGCTCTACCCGCTCTTCAAAACGCCAAACCAGTCAGAGCCTGTTTCAAATGTGGTGACACCAATCATTTTCGTCCTCAATGCCCGCAATGGAACCAGGAACAACAACAACCTGCTAGAGGTCGAGCTTTCAACATCAATGCGAACCAATCACGTAATGACAATGAAGTCGTTAATGGTACGTTTCTTGTTAACAACCTTTATGCTTCATTGATATTTGATACTGGTGCGGACAAAAGCTTTGTGTCCGTTGAATTTGAACCCTTGTTAAATGTTACACGCTCTAAATTGCCTAAGTCATTCCCTGTCGAAGTTGCCAATGGCAAATCTGTTTTAGTCGATTCCGTTCTTCGTGATTGTCTTCTCACTCTTAATGATCATACCTTCACTATCGACCTTATACCCATGCAATTGGGTAGTTTCGACATCATTGTAGGCATGGATTGGCTTTGTGAAAACCATTCTGAAATTGCTTGCTACGAGAAGTATGTTCGTCTACCTCTTCCATCTGGTGACACTTTGCACGTCTATGGAGACCGACCTTCAAAAGGACTAAGGTTAATGTCCTGCACACAAGCGAACAAATATTTACGTAAACCGTACTTTTCCTTTTCAGCCCACATTGTGGAAGAAAAGGGCAAGGGAAAGAGCATAAATGATGTTCCAGTGGTGCGCGACTTCCCTGACATCTTTCCAGAAGATCTTCCTGGTCCTCCTCCACCTCGATCTGTCGATTTTCATATTGACCTCCTACCTGGTTCGACTCCTGTTGCGAAAGCTCCGTACCATCTTGCACCTTCTGAAATGCAAGAATTATCTAGTCAACTCCAAGAACTCCACGAGAAGGGATTCATTCGTCCATGTACCTCACCTTAGGGTGCTCCTGTGCTTTTTGTCAAGAAGAAGGATGGCTCGTTTCGCATGTGTATCGGCTATCGTGAGCTTAATAAACTCAGAATCAAGAATCGTTATCCTCTTTCGCGTATTGATGATCTCTTTGACCAACTCCAAGGAGCTACTTGCTTCTCTAAGATCGACCTTCGATCTGGTTATCACCAGTTCTCGAAGAGGACATTCCCAAAACTGCTTTTCGCACTCGCTATTGACACTACGAGTTTGTAGTTATGCCTTTTGGCTTGACTAACGCGCCTGCTGTGTTCATGGATCTCAAGAATCGCGTTTGTAAACCTTATTTGGACCGTTTTGTGATCGTCTTCATTGATGACATTCTTATTTATTCTAAATCTCAAGCCGATCACGAGAGTCATCTACGTCTTATACTCTAGCTTTTACGTACCGAATGTCTTTACGCAAAGTTTTCCAAATGCGAGTTCTGGATCAAAGAAGTCCAATTCCTTGGGCACGTCGTTAGTGAAAAAGGAATCCATGTTGATCCTTCCCAAATCGAAGCAGTGAAGAATTGGACCGCGCCTAGAAACCCTTCTGAAATCCGTTCTTTCTTAGGATTGGCGGGTTATTACCGCCGATTCATCTCAAACTTTTCAAAGATCGCCTTTCCTCTCACTTCGTTGACTAAAAAAGAGAAACCTTTTGCTTGGGGTCCTGAGCAAGAGGAATCTTTTCAAACCCTCAAGGATTTGCTTTGTAACGCTCCTATTCTCGCCCTTCCTAATGGGAATGATGACTTCGTGGTATATTGTGATGCCTCGAATTGTGGTCTTGGTTGCGTTCTCATGCAACGAGACAAGGTCATCGCTTACACCTCTCGTCAACTCAAAATACATGAGAAAAACTATACTACCCACGACCTCGAGCTTGGCGCAATGGTTTTTGCGTTAAAGATTTGGAGACACTACCTATATGGTACAAAGTGTGTGGTTTTCACTGACCATAAGAGCCTATAACATATCTTTAACCAAAAAGAGCTTAATATGCGACAACGCCGTTGGGTGGAATTATTTAATGACTACGACTGTGAGATTTGCTATCACCCTGGTAAAGTGAATGTCGTGGCCGATGCACTCAGTCGTAAGTCTCAAGGTAGTAGTATTCGTTGCTTTAATGTCTCTAGCGATCTTCACACTTGGATTCGTGAAGCTCAATACTCGTCAGCCAACGAAGGAACTTTATTCGTGGAAATACATGGTGCTACTGAAGATCAACTTGTGACTAAATCCGATGGTCTTCAATACTGTCTTGATCGCATCTGGGTTCCAGATCGCGACAATCTTCGTGAACTCATCATGAATGAGGCACACAAATCCAAGTACTCAATTCATCCTGGTGCGGACAAGATGTACCAGAATCTTCGTACATCCTATTGGTGGCCTGGTATGAAGAGAGACATTGCTACGTACGTTTCTAAGTGCCTTACCTGTTCGAAAGTCAAAGCCGAGCATCAACAACCTTCTGGTCTACTCGAACAACCTGAAATCCCCGTTAGGAAATGGGATAGCATCACTATGGACTTCATAACCAAACTTCCTCGTACACCTTCTGGTAACGATAGCATTTGGGTGATTATCGATCGTTTGACCAAAACCACTCATTTCCTTCCTATTCGTGAAGATTTCAAGGTTGAACGACTTGCTCGACTCTACACTGATGAAATCATATGCCGTCATGGTATTCCTCTCGATATCATTTCCGATCGTGATGGTCATTTCACTTCGCGTCTTTGGCAAACTTTCTGGTCCGCTATGGGTTCTAATTTGAATCTCAGTACGGCCTTTCATCCTCAAACGGATGGCCAGACCGAACGTACTATCCAAAGCTTAGATGACATGCTCCGTTCTTGTGTCATCGACTTTGGTGGTAGTTGGGATGTGCATTTACCATTGATCGAATTCTCGTACAATAATAGCTACCACTCCAGTATTCAAATGGCTCCTTTTGAAGCTTTGTATGGTCGCAAATGTCGATCTCCTTTAAGCTGGCACGAGATTGGTGACAAACAATTTACTGGTCCTGAGATCATACAAGAAACAACGGATATGATCCTTCAAATCCGTGATAATCTACTCAAGGCTTGAATTCGACAAAAGAGCTATGCTGACAAGAGACGTAAACAATTAGAGTTTAACGTTGGTGACCATGTTCTACTCAAAGTATCTCCTTGGAAAGGAGTGGTTCATTTTGGTTAAAAGGGAAAACTTGCCCCTCGCTATGTTGGTCCTTTCAAGATACTCGAAAGGATTGGCAAGGTGGCTTATCGAATCGATTTACCTTAAGAACTCAACAACGTTCATCCAATGTTTCATGTCTCAAACCTAAAGAAGTGTCTCGCTGAAGAAGGACTTCAAGTTCCCCTCGAAGATCTTCAAGTCAACGAAACCTTGCATTTTGTGGAAAAACCCGTCGAAATCATGGACCAAGGAGTCAAAATATTGAGGCGCAGTAAAATTCCTATCGTCAAGGTCCGATGGGAAGGAAAACGTGGCGCCGAATTCACTTGGGAACTCAAGAGTGACATGAAGACGAAGTATCCATATCTTTTAGCTACTTCTTCCTAAATTTCGGGATGAAATTCCCTAAAGGAGGGGAGACTGTAACGCTCCGCATTTCCACACTTTCTTATTTTAGCAAGTCATGTTGTACTTTCCATATTTGGACGCTTGTACTCTCTTTGTAACCTACTTTCGTTCCGCTTGTAATTCGAGACTATTGATCATAATGAAAACAAAACTATTTTGGTGTATTCATTTTATGTACAACTGTTAATCGGTTTCTCGTTTGAACGAAATATTATTATAGGATTCTTGATTCCATTTTTATCTACACTTGATACTCGTTAAACTAGTTGAAACTATTAAAATGATGAGATTCGGATCCTAAATATCGAAACTCGAAAGCTTTGTGAAACGAATAAACGTTTAAATATTTTTATTCGTTACAAATATGGTCATTATTCAAATTATTTAAAATAATTAAATTAATTAATTTTGTTATTAAAAGTTTAGTTTTATTAATAAATGAGTTAATCTCGTTAGATATTAAAGTTAGTAAACTAACATAGTTAGTTTAAACTAGAATATTAATTTTCTTTTAATATAACTTGGTTATTTAATAATTATGGGGTAAGTTATGCAATTTTTGAAAGTATAGAACTTGCAGGGACTGGTTGTGTAATATTTAAAAGTAGAAATGTGACAGTCACTTCAACCATCAAACAAATACCAAACCAATGAAATATTGTATTTCATACTTGGGAATTGTATAAATATGTGTATCGTTTGCACATATCAAATCTTGTTCGATTTCGAGCTCTAAATCACTTTCTAGAAGGTTATACGCGAACTGATGCGTAAACGTAATCATTTTAATGCGACAACACTTCGGAATAATGATATAGGCTTAACATACCTTAAATAACCTTTACATAACTTATAAATAAGTTTTGGAAGGTTTGGTGTGGCGAAATTGAGTTTATTCGATCGCAGGGACTATTTGCGTCAAACTGCAAAAGTATACCGAATCGAATGATAACGAAACATTCTGGAACATGAACAAAAGTTAAACATACCATAAATGTCCTTTACATAGCTTAGAAATAGGCTTTGAGGGGTTTGGTATGCTAAAATAAACTTTATTGATCAACAGGGACTAAAAGCGTCAAAAAGTGCACAAGTTTGCATTTTCGTGAATATCTTACATTCTGAATATATCCGGACATCCAAAAATTTATGTAATCATTAAAATATTTTGTTTTAGTGATTGGCTTGATAAAATTCCATTCGTCGCTTAATTTGGATCGTTTTTGCGTTCGTTACGACTTCCGTCGTATTTAACCGAATAACGCAACCGTACGACCAAATGAGCCAACATCCGAGATGTTTTTGAGCATATTTCAAGTTCCCTATACTTTAAATTCTTTTTAGAGCCTTGGACGGAGGTTAACCGTGCTTAAACGTGTCAAAAATGCATCGAAAACCAAGTTTTGGGCATGCAGGGGCTAAAACTGCAAATTTGTCAAAGTTCTTAGGCCTGGGGCGTTAGCCCAAGCCTATTCTTATGCGGGGGGCGTAGTCCCATCAGACAGAAACATTGAATCTGGCTATCCAGCTGGATTTTGATGGTTTTGAACATTGTTTTGGCATACCTTGGGCTATATTTGATGGTTTTTAAGGTGCCTATTGTTTAGAAATACCATGGGCCCAAGTGGAGGGCCAAGATCGAAGCACGTTTTGCGAGGAACGATCCTAACGGTTCTCCGAAAACTATAAATACCCAACCCCCACTTCCATTTTCTGCACAATTTGATCTAAATTCACTCTAAGTCGGGGTTTTAAACCTCATACCTGAGTATTTTTTGATCAAATCTCCTAGCTTGGACCCTTTGTAAGTATTCTTTCGTGCTTTTACGTGTTTTTAGCATGAAAGTCAAACTTTGTTTGACTTTCTTCTTTGACCAATTTATGGTCAACACGAAGTTCATTTGAACTTCGCAACGTGAGCGTAATCACGATGGTTATGGTCCCTAGTGACTATACCTACTGATTACCACGTTATTTAGGCATAGTGACGAGTCGTAGTTTCGGTCGAAATGCGTATTCTTGCGTATTTTGCAACCAAACTACTTTTGGGTATCAAGACCCTTTGTCGGGTCTTGATATCAAACTTGTTTTTAAACCTTGTTAAACATGTTTTAGCATGTTTAACTTGTCACTCTTAGATTAGTGCTTATATAGGGTCGTAAGATAAGCGGTCTAAACAACCGCTTAGACTTTCGAACCCGACCCGTTTGGTCGATCATTAGGATCTGACCAAGCATGTTCTGTAACCATAGTTGCATAGGGAATAACCTTCTGAGGCTATACCTTATGGTCACTTCGTTTAAGTAGTTGTATGATAGGAAGTTTATATGCCTTAGGAAAATGACCAAAATGCCCTTTTTACGCATAAATTCATTTTAAGCATATGTAACATATATTTTGACATATAAACTGATTAGGCAACATTATTAGACATGTTAAGGCATATATTACTTGTCATAGGACTAGTTAGGCGGTCCGAACGCGTTTTACGCGAACGACGCGTTAAAGTAGCATAAGCTACGTAAACGGGTCGTATTGGGTCGTAAGCACTTAGGTTAGGTTTCATTTTAGTACGTAGGCTTTGTCAAACCATATCATATGAGTTCCAATACTCATTTGGTTTATGAAACCTCATCCTATCCGATCTCCTGATTTAGGTCCGGTTTATTAATGTAGTTACCTATATTAGGTGCCGTTTGATTTCCGTGATCCCTCTAGCTTGCTTGGTAGTTGTTCAAGACTTCTAAGCACTCTCAAGTGAGTACATAGTCCCCTCTTTTACTGTTGTCAATGTTTTGGGGTGAAACATGTGTACCTATTTGTTATGTTCATGATTTCAAAGTATAATTGATTATACATGTTAGTACTTATCTTTTGACAAACTGAATGATTATTTATGGTTTAAACACTAATTTTTCAAAGATTATAAAATTAATTGTTGGAATTGTACTTATTTTATGTTCACCAGACCGATTGGTAGTATGATATAGCGCTATAGGATTTGACACCCCATTCCTGTTGTCATGGAATGTTAGAAACCGATATTTTATCCAAATAGGAATTGCCTTTGTGGTATTTCTATAGTCTCAAAGGTGTATTTTGATGCACTAGGTTTGGTTGAATTCTTAAATCACATTTTTATTGTATATTTTGTTATACTCCCAAAAGTATAGTTTGATATACTCTCATATGTGATATTGTACAAAACAACATATATTTTGTTAATTACTAAAACATAGTTTAATATGTTATTTATCAAAACCAAAAGCATAGTTTGATATGTTATTTATAAAACCAAAACATAGTTTAATATGTTATTTATAAAACCAGAACATAGTTTAAATATGTTATTTATAAAACCAAAACATAGTTTAATATGTTATTTATAAAACCAAAGCATAGTTTAATATGTTATTAATAAAACCAAAGTATACTTTTGATATACTACTGAAAATTACTATTTTGACGACTAAAGTATATTTAATATACTATTTGTTTAACGATTTTGGAACTGAAATATATTTTAATATATTACTTATTCGACTCTCTTAAAAACAAAGTATATTTTTATATACATACTATAAACCTTTTTATCAAAATATTGTTTTACAAACAATATATTTTATACAAACTCATTTTACCTAATTATTTATTTATATAATCTGATTTTCTTATTACTTGTTATATGATTTATAAAAGAAAATATTTTAAGGTTCATGACTATTTTTTTATTAAATATTTTTCTCTAAACTTACAAGTCATGATTCCTAATTATAATAAAACCTATGTATCTCACATGCATTTTTATGCTGACATACCTATTTTTACACATGTTTCAGGTGCTGTTATGTGATGACTGTTGATGCATGCTATACATAGGATGGACTCGTGCCTTAGCGACTTTAAAACTTGAAAGATAATATTTGTATTTATTTGATTTGTAATAAAACAACGAGTTCAATAATTCAATAAAACGAAATTATTTAATCCATGGTTGTGAAACAATGATTCTGTTACGACACTCCCCGACGTTTCCGCCACGTTTTGTTGTTTTACTTGGTCGGGGTGTGACAGAAAAGTTGGTATCAGAGACAATGGTTATAGGGAATTAGGTTATTAGTAATACTTTGACCTAGACTATAACCTTCCTAGGACCCTAACACAAGATCCTTGTGTTTAGATCTTAAAACAATACCGTCACTTATCCTTAAGTGACAACCACAATAAGAACACAAATTTCAAATCCACTTTGAAAGCTAATCATCTGTTCTAGGATGATTGATTACTAGGTTTTGAACCCTTCCAGTTTTATTCATTTTTGCTTTGTGCCCTCTTAATTTTCAAAATCTCGTCAAAGTTTGGGTCTGAATAATGTGAACACGTGAAAACTGGAAGAATGAATGCCTGTACCCTGAGTTTTCTGTCTAAGGCTAGAGTGTTCGTACAAATCCGCAGTATCGGACCAGTCACTCTTACCTGGGAACTCTTGGGGTGAGTGTTCACTTAGAGGCGAGCATGTCTTTGGTGATACATTATATTGATCCATTTACTTTGATTAATCACCGTCTCATTTGTTTGCCTTAGGTAACAAACAAATGATCGCAATTTCTATGCATTGTCATTCTGTTTTTGATTATTCGATATCATTTCACTTGTTTCCTCCCATATCTTTCATTATCTTCATGATGCCTCTTCATCGCAACAACAATGTCCGGACTAGGTGCTACAATCACTCAACAAATAGGCGTCATATTCCAGAGGACCGTTGAATTAGCTATCACCATAACTCGCCTCAAAGATGAAGCCATATAAGGGAACTGCTCCTTGGTGCAATCTATGCAACCGTCATCATCCGAATCAAATACCCTGTTTCAAATGTACTCACGGTGGACGATGGGGACATTTGGTTAACATGTGCCGCTTTGTTGTCCAAAGCAAAGCTATTGCAAATCCTGTCGCTGCTCAACCTCCAAATTATGCTTCATATGTCGCCTTGGAATATCTAGTACCTCAACCCCATGAACTTTCTACCTTGTGTATCGACTTAAGCACGTTTAGTGCAAGGTTTCGAAACACCTCCTGTTATTCAAATTCCAAAATCCATATAGGATCTTTTTATTTTCACAATTAGATCTTTGTGGATAATTATCGCTCAAATTGGAGCCCTTAATTGAATTATTCGTATGCCTTAATACGTATATTACGATTCAATAAGGACAAAGCCGAATTCCTATTAAGATCTTTCTATCTCCATAGTTAGATTCTTATGTTTAAAGTGCCAAATGAAATCCACGGATTGGATTCCTGTTGTGCTTTAAATACCCGTGTCCAAAGATAACAAATTAAAGATCAAGTTAAAAAATTATGTGATTATGTGCTTATGTGTTTTCTTATGTGTTTCGTGTTTTTATGTGATCTATCCAAATCCTCGTAGAATCTTCCATATCTCCATATGAGGGATTCATAGTAGGATATCAAAAGGTACTACCTTAAATCCTTAATGGGCTTCTACGTTATAGTTAAGCCCCTTGGATTAAAAAGTAGTATTCTATAATTGGACCTCTTGAGTGGTCTAATTAAACAGATTGATTTAAAAGTCTGGTTAGAAATATCATGTGATGATATAGCTGAAAAGATCCCTTAAAGTGGTTTATTTAAGGAGATCGTATGATGGTCTAGTTAAGGAGATCATGTGTTGATCTAGTTAAAAAGATCGTTCGTTGATCTAGTTAAAAACATCCGTTGGTGGTCTAGTCAAGTCACTTCATGTTTATTCGACTGCTTTTTCCCCTACGCATTATGAAATGAACTGTGCGGACTGTGCAAGGAATTACGTAATTATGGATGCATACATAATTATGGAATTCAGTGCACAGAAACCACAGCAAATTTTGTCATCTGTTAAGACCTATAGTGATGAGAATAACGAAACGAGAACAATGTAAAAAGGGCATGGTGGATACGCCGCTGGTACTTCCTATATATAAATGTTCCTTATTACATTGTGAACGTAGCATTATTTAAGTTACTAGAAGTCCTGGACCTTGACCAATGTCATTTTATCTTACACTCTCCACACACAAGTTTCCTATGATAGTCTTCATAAGAAACGTTCTTCTGTCCGTAGTTCGAAACTCCATGTTTTGTTACTACAAAGACTTCACTTTGATAGTTGACAATTTTGCTAAGAATCCAAACATGACCCAGAGTTTTACTTAGGGTTTGAGGGATTCATTCGAAAGTGAAACAATCACAGTTGTCTTCACAGGTTTCCTCTAAAATTAAATTTCGGGACGAAATTTCCTAAAGTAGGGGAGACTGTGACACCTGTGTCACTTCAACCATCAAACAAATACCAAACCAATGAAATATTGTATTTCATACTTGGGATTTGTATAAATATTTGTATCGTTTGCACATATCAAATCTTGTTCGATTTCGAGCTCTAAATCGCTTTCAAGAAGGTTATACGCGAACTGATGCGTAAACGTAATCAGTTTAATGCGAGAAACACTCCGGAATAGTGATATAGGCTTAACATACCTTAAATAACCTTTACATAACTTAGAAATAAGTTTTGGAAGGTTTGGTGTGGCGAAATTGAGTTTATTCGATCGCAGGGACTATTTGCGTCAAACTGCAAAAGTATACCGAATCGAATGATAATGAACATTCCGTAACATGATCATAAGTTAAACATACCATAAATGTCCTTTACATAGCTTAGAAATAGGCTTTGAGGGGTTCGGTATGCTAAAATAAACTTTATTGATCAACAAGGACTAAAAGCGTCAAAAAGTGCACAAGTTTGCATTTTCGCGCATATCTTACGTTCTGATTATATATCTGGACATCCAAAAATTTATGTAATCATTAAAATATTTTGTTTTAGTGATTGGCTTGATAAAATTCCATTCATCGCTTAATTTGGATCGTTTTTGCGTTCGTTACGACTTCCGTCGTAATTAACCGAATAACGCAACCGTACGGCCTAATGAGCCGACATCCGAGATTTTTTGATCATATTTCAAGTTCCCTATACTTTAACTTCATTTTAGAGCCTTGAAATGAGGTTAACGGGGCTTAAACGTGTCAAAAATGCATCGAAAACCAAGTTTTGGGCATGCAGGGGCTAAAACTTCAAATCTGTCAAAGCTCTTAGGCCTGGGGCGTAAGCCCAAGCCTATTCTTACGCGGGGGGCGTAGTCCCATCAGTCATAAACATTGAATCTGGCTATCCAGCTGGTTTTTGATGGTTTTGAACATTGTTTTGGCATACGTTGGGCTATATTTGATGGTTTTTAAGGTGCCCATTGTTTAGAAATACCATGGGCCCAAGTGGAGGGACAAGATCGAAGCACGTTTTGCAAGAAACGATCCTAACGGTTGTTCGAAAACTATAAATACCCAACCCCCACTTCCATTTTCGGCACAATTTGATCTGAATTCACTCTAAGTTGGGGTTTAAAACGTCATACCTGAGTATTTTTTGATCAAATCTCCTAGCTTGGACCCTTTGTAAGTATTCTTTCGTGCTTTTACGCGTTTTTAGCGTGAAAGTCAAACTTTGTTTGACTTTCTGCTTTGACCAGTTTATGGTCAACACGAAGTTCGTTTGAACTTCGCAACGTGAGCGTAATCACGATGGTTATGGTCCCTAGTGACTATACCTACTGATTATCAAGTTATTTAGGCATAGTGACGAGTCGTAGTTTCGGTCAAAATGCGTGTTTTGCAACCAAACTACTTTTGGATATCAAGACCCTTTGTCTTGATATCAAACTTGTTTTTAAACCTTGATAAACATGTTTTAGCATGTTTAACCCGTCACTCTTAGATTAGTGCTTATATAGGGTTGTAAGATAAGCGGTCTAAACAACCGCTTAGACTTTCGAACCCGGCCCGTTTGGTCGATCATTAGGATCCGACCAAGCATGTTATGTGACCATAGTTGCATAGGGAATAACCTTCCGAGGTTATACCTTATGGTCACTTCGTTTAAGTAGTTGTATGATAGGTAGTTTATATGTCTTAGGAAAATGACCAAAATGCCCTTTTTACGCATAAATTCATTTTAAGCATATGTAACATAAATTTTGACATCTAAACTGATTAGGAAACATTATTAGACATGTTAAGGCATATATTACTTGTCATAGGACTAGTTAGGCGGTCCGAACGCGTTTTACGCGAACGACGCGTTAAAGTAGCATAAGCTACCTAAACGAGTCGTATTGGGTCGTAAGCACTTAGGTTAGGTTTCATTTTAGTACGTAGGCTTTGTCAAACCATATCATATGAGTTCCAATACTCATTTGGTTTACGAAACCTCATCCTATCCGATCTCCCGATTTAGGTCCGGTTTATTAATGTAGTTACCTATATTAGGTGCCGTTTGATTTCCGTGATCCCTCTAGCTTGCTTGGTAGTTGTTCAAGACTTCTAAGCACTCTCAAGTGAGTACATAGTCCCCTCTTTTACTGTTTTCAATGTTTTGGGGTGAAACATGTGTACCTATTTGTTATGTTCATGATTTCAAAGTATAATTGATTATACATGTTAGTACTTATCTTTTGACAAACTGAATGATTATTTATGGTTTAAACACTAATTTTTCAAAGATTATAAAATTAATTTTTGGAATTGTACTTATTTTATGTTCACCAGACCGATTGGTAGTATGATATAGCGCTATAGGATTTGACACCCCATTCCTGTTGTCATGGAATGTCAGAAACCGATATTTTATCCAAATAGGAATTGCCTTTGTGGTATTTCTATAGTCTCAAAGGTGTATTTTGATGCACTAGGTTTGGTTGAATTCTTAAATCACATTTTTATTGTATATTTTGTTATACTCCCAAAAGTATAGTTTGATATACTTTCATATGTGATATTGTACAAAACAACATATATTTTGTTAATTGCTAAATCATAGTTTAATAAGTTATTTATCAAAACCAAAAGCATAGTTTGATATGTTATTTATAAAACCAAAACATAGTTTAATATGTTATTGATAAAACAAAACATAGTTTAAATATGTTATTTATAAAACCAAAACATAGTTTAATATGTTATTTATAAAACCAAAACATAGTTTAATATGTTATTAATAAAACCAAAGTATACTTTTGATATACTACTGAAAATTATTATTTTGATGACTAAAGTATATTTAATATACTATTTGTTTAACGATTTTGGAACTGAAATATATTTTAATATATTACTTATTCGACTCCCTTAAAACCAAAGTATATTTTTATATACATACTATAAACCTTTTTATCAAAATATTGTTTTACAAACAATATATTTTATACAAACTCATTTTATTTAATTATTTATTTATATCATCTGATTTTCTTATTACTTGTTATATGATTTATAAAAGAAAATATTTTAAGGTTCATGACTATTTTTTTATTAAATATTTTTCTCTAAACTTACAAGTCATGATTCTTAATTATAATAAAACCTATGTATCTCACATGCATTTTTATGCTGACGTACCTATTTTTACACATGTTTCAGGTGCTGTTATGTGATGATTGTTGATGCATGCTATACATAGGATGGACTCGTGCCTTAGCGACTTTAAAACTTGAAAGATAATATTTGTATTTATTTGATTTGTAATAAAACAATGAGTTCAATAATTCAATAAAACGAAATTATTTAATCCATGGTTGTGAAACAATGATTCTGTTACGACACTCCCCGACGTTTCCGCCACGTTTTGTTGTTTTACGTGGTCGGGGTGTGACAAGAAAAAAAGGAATAAAAAGAACGCTGGCCACGGGACTCGAACCTGGGTCACTCATCCCACACACCCACGCATTAACCAGCCGAGCTGGCCTTGACATGAAGCTAAACCCGCCCCATTAATCATTTAAACACTCGTTCAGTTGAGGCCTGGCGGCCGCGACCCAGCCCAGCTCGAGTCTACGCGGCCCGCCAACAAGCCCAGTTCGCTGAAATGTAATCAGGCTCGATTTTAAGCGTGTTTTTTTTAATTTTTTTTTTTGAGATTTTAAACAACTTTTAGCATTAAATAACCAACTACCAACTAACCTAAACCTTCCCTATAAATACCAAGCCATTCCCAAGCTTAAATCACTTTGCAAACTCATCCAAATCACTCTCAAATCACCTAAAACGCAGATGAGTTTCCAGATTCGAGCAGATTGCTACCTCTTCACTAAAGTGAGCATAACTTCTTCGTTCCTTATCCGTTTTGCCTCATTCTTTTTCCTAAGTGCTTGGATTGACCTTAGCTTCGATTCCATGGGGTTTTCACCATAAATAAGTCCCTGGAATATCGCCAAAAAGGCTCCAAAGTTCACTGTTCATTTCTGATTTCATCTAATCTTTACTAAACTTGTTCAACTTGAGTCTAACTCATCTTAAACCTGTGTGCTTATGCTTATAACCACTTATATGGTTAGTTAGGCTTAAAAACAAGGTTGAGACATTCAAAATCAGAGGTATAATTGTGACAACTGTCAAATGCATGCATTCGTACAATCATTAAACAATGATTAGTGCTTAATGACTGTGTTGAATTACAATTTATGACTTAAATTGCTTCTTGATTATTGTTATCATACATGCATGTGCATCATATATTGCAAATGACATATCATTACTGCATACAGACTTTGTTGATTCGAATGATGCACGAAACACCGGCAGCACAGTTATCAGACAAATCTGAAAAATACTTACGTAAATCAGTAAATAGACAAACATTGTATTGAGACACAGAATGAGCCAAAAACCAAGTATTACACTAGTATAGTATGTAGGAAAGTAAGGATCACAAAACTGCCTTCGTAGAGACAGTTTAAGTGTCGAAAAGTGCCTAAAACTCAAATAAACTGCAGAATTCTGCAGAAAATCAGCAAAATCAGCATTTAAACCATCTAATATCTTGCAGAAATGTGGTTAAATGGTCCTGAATGTTTTCCTATGTTTCGAGAATCAAAAGTGTCACAAAAGGGTACATAAAGCACACTAAACTGCATAGTTTAGCACCTTAACGAACCAGTAACCAACCGAACAACCGGACACTACCCGAAACACCAAATTTTCACTAGAAGCACTGTTTTAACATTACCAAGCTAGTTATGGTCCCCGAACATCATAACACCCTATATAAATATCTAATAACTAAACATCTAACTAGAAACTTGCATTTCAACTATTAACTAACTTACTAGTTACAACCTACACCTATACCACCCCCCCCCCCCCCCACCTAGTAATCGGCCAACATGGCCCCCACCTCAAGATTTTATACGATTATTAAATTTGATCTTGTTTCTTCTTTATTAAACATAGTAACCAATGGAAAATGTTTTGATTGTGGATATAAGTATAACCTACTAGTAACATAACCTTCATTCCTCAACATCACATTCAACACCACTCTTCTTCTTCCTCCCTTGCTTGTTCACGACCGAAGACAACAACAACAACAACATCACCATCATCCAATCAACTTCATCTAATTCCAAGCATATACAAGGGTGTTAGAAGGTGCATAAGGAAGCTAGGAGCTTTCGGAAGTTGAAGGACCTTCTCCATTTGCTTTTATCCTCTTCTTTTCTTCTCTTCATCATCCCTAGCCTTGAGCTAGTGGTAAGAACACTAATCTCTTCATTTTACATCTTATTTAAGTGGTTAAAAGAAGATACATGACGTTAAGGTTAAAGAACACTAAGAAACAAGAGAATGAAACATGAACATAAGCTTAAATCATGAAGAAATCTTGATGTATATGTGTTGTTATACTTGTTGATTGTTGTTTACTTATGAAAATGATGTAGATTATCATATGATCTTGCTAAATCATGATTAAAAACATAATCTAGCAAGATGAGAGGATGAAAATGTTAGAGATTAATAGATCATCCTCATGAAAGACATGAACTTGAAAGAATATATTCTTTTCTTGTAAAATGATGATTAAAATGAGATGCAAGTCTTGTAAATCTAAGATTTCAAGAATGACTTTTCAAGAAACCAAGTTAAAAATACAAAGTTTACTAAATCTTGGTTCTTAAAGAAACCAACCATGTTTTTAGAGGTTAAACAAGTGTAGAAACACTTAAGTAACAAGAAAAATCCAAGAAGAAACATTTTTAGAAAATGTGATTATAAGTTGTAAAGATCTAGATTCTTCAAAAATGATGTTTTTAAAGAATCAACCACACTTTAAAGGGTAACTAGGCTTACTAAACACACTAGTAAGTTTCTACAATTTTTTTGTAAATTTTCAAGTTCATGAAGTGGTATTTCATGCTTGTTTTTGGCAAAATTGGTAAGTCTAGATTGTTTATTGATGATTGTTGATTGATTGTGTTGATTTACAAAAGAAAATGATATGCCTTGAAGGTATGGAAACCTCCATTTTTAGGGGAAACCATGGCAAAAAAATTTCTAAAAATTAAACACTTAGAAAAATATTTCTAAACAAATATTTACAAGTATATTTCAAACCATGGATTTTCACATAAGGTTTGCCATAATTTTTTGTTACAAAATTTTAAATATTGGAGGTTGGTTTTTATAAATAAAAGTGACTAAATATGTATTTAGGAAATATATATTTGGATATCACCATGTGTGTGATTATTTGTATTAGTTATATTATTTTAGGACTTCAAATAATATAACTCATCAAAATACCAAAAATTACAATCCAAAATATTACCAAAATTCCAAGGAATAAATATACAAAGAATACCCACATTATTAATGAAACCGAACAAAGAAATATAACTTACAAAATATTCCGGAAAGTTGATTCATAAGTATATTTTGGAAACTAATATTTTGGACACCAAGTGAATGAAAATATGATTTTTACAATTATTACAAATGTATCATATTTTTTACAAGAAGAAAATATATTATTTTTTGTGAATAAAAATATATTTTTTGGGAATTATTAGAAGGTATATTATTTTTGGAGGAAATATATTTTCTCAAACAAACATCAAATACATTATTTTTGGGAGAAAAATAAGTTTATATATATTTTCCAAGTTAGACTTAATATATATATATATTGGGAGCTTATATGGAAATACAAATATTATTGCCAAAGGTAAATTATAAATAATTTTTCTAAGTAATATTTCTTAAAAAATATATTTTGGAAATATATGTTGATGTATTTTTACTAGAAATATTATTCCAGAAAAGTTAAGTATAAAATACTTAATAAACACAATAGAAAATATGTATTCTCGTACGTATGGATACACACCGGAATACGACACCAATAAATGGCAAAAATATACAGGTATAGAAATACGAATACAAATACACCCATCCTTGAGAAGGATGAACATCTATAAATACTTGGAAAGTAACAAGTTAAAATACATTATTTTAACTATTATTCCAAAATTTGATAAATATAATTTAAGTTAAAATATTTATTATTTTAACAAATAATTATATAACTTGGGATAATATTAAGGACATAAAGGAAAGTAACTCAAAGACACCAAGTAATACTAAGTCAAGGCACGATCCGCTCGTCTAATAGATCATAGTACGTTGTAGGTAGTCGTGTACACCCGAAGGAGCTTTGAGTTACAGTTGATTACGAAGAACGCAAGACTGTGAGTTCATGTCCCTCTTTTCTTTTAACTGTTTTCAGTTTTATAACTTCAGGGGTGAAGTACATGTTACAAACTGTTTACAAACGTTTATATGTGGTATGGTGTAAAGACCTTCAAAAATGTCCCAAAACGACCCATAAGTGAAAACCCGGATCCCTGAAACCCTACTGTGCATGAAAAATCAAGAAATCAAGGTTTTTGGGTTTCAGGCGGGCCGCGTAAGCTATAAGAGAAGCTTACGCGGGCCACGTCAAAGTGTGTTTGACCGGATAAGCGTTCAGGGCCACGTGGCAGCCACGTGGCAGACCTATGTGTGACACGGATGCCCTAATCTACGCATAGGGGGCTCTCGCGGGCCGCGTAAGAGTCTGTTGAGGCTTACGCGGGCCGTGTAAGACTCAAATTTCTGCTATAAATAGGTTTGGCCACGAGCAGTTCACTGGTGTCGAAATTTCAATCAAAAACACGAAGAACACTGCTCAAATGTCAAAAATTATATTCACAGTAGTGAAGCACTGCTACGATACAGGGTATTAACTCGATCGCTGCTACGATTCAATGTCCGATCGATTGAAACTATCCAATGGATGTTTAAGTGCTGCCCACATTAGGGCCATACTTTGTCATTCGTCGTGAATTCGATGGATGTTTAAGTAATGCACTTTGTCATTCGTTGTGAAGGTTTTAATCTCGTGAGTTATCGTAAATGCTGTATTAGTTACTGACCTAGTTCGTGTGCATTGTTATTTAAATTAGGTTGCAAGGCTAATCAGTAGGCTAAACTTTGCCCGTTTAAATCTGCAATGTGAGTCATTCTCTTTTTATCAACAATGTTTTACAATACTCCAATCATTTTTCAAAAGTTATAATTACAGGGATTAAGTCGTGGTTATCTTAAATCACTGGCTAGTGGGGTATTGTGCACATTACTAATTTCTCACAGTTAGGCTAATAAATCCTAACAGTGATAATCGTCACTACTTGGGTGAAAGGACCCAATAGTGGTATGACCATCGTCACCAGGAGGTGACACGACGCCAGATAAAAATAAGATAGAAGCCATTGTAATCGCTCTTATGCTTTAATTTATAACTATGTGTCGTTTTATCAAATTTGAATGACTCGCCAGTATTTCCCCGCTGATAAAATATTTTCAAAACATGTTCCAGGTGACTACTGTGAACCAAGGAAAAGTGCTATGGAGCACTAACAAAGTTTGAAGTAGTGGCTCAGTTAAACAAATAAACATGTTTTTTAAATCAGGGAATTTCTTTGTGAAATTCCACTATTGTAAATTACGGGGTTTATCCCGAATTATGAAATAAAATAATCAGGCATTTCAAGTTTTAAAAAGATCCTGTCAAATCTTCCGCTGTCAACTCAATGAATAAATACCACGGGTTTCTGTCCCGCGGCTCCTGGACCGGGTCAAACCGGGACGGGGGCCGTGACAGAAAAAGGTGGTATCAGAGCCACTAATTTAAGCCCATTAAGTATTTAGAAATATTTAATTTCCTGATTACCATCCTATGATTATGTGTTTTATTAACTGACTACTTGTTAGTTACAGTATGGGTAAGCAAAGAATTTCGGACATCTATCGTCAATTAGATAGTTCAGCAAAAGATAAGGGAACTCCATTCCAATCAAATTCCTCAAGATACTCAGCAGAAACTGAGGAAGGAATATTTGTTCGTAAGGCACAGTTTGAGAAACCACTTACCCTTAAGAAAAGAAGTTTGATTATTAAAAAGAGTCAAGAGAAAATAAAGAAATCACAACCAAAAGGAGTAATTATTAATAAGGAGACTCAGGAAGTAGGTGATTGTAACACCTGTGTCACTTCAACCGTCAAACAAATGCCAAACCAATGAAATATTGTATTTCATACTTGGGATTTGTAAAATTTTGTATATCTTTTACACATATCAACTCTTGTTTGATTTTAAGCTTTAAATCGCTTTCTGGAGGGTTATACGCGCTCAGATGCGTAAATATAACCAGTTTAATCCAACGAACACTCCAGAATAGTGAAATAGGCTTAACATACCTTAAATAACCTTTACATAACTTAGAAATAAGTTTTAAAGGCTTTGGTATGGCAAAAACAAGTTAATTCGCTTACAGGGACTAAACTTGACAAACTGCGAAAGTATGCCAATTTGAACTGTAACAGACATTCCGGAACATGACCATAAGTTAAACATACCATAAATATCCTTCACATAGCTTAGAAATAGGCTTTGAGGGGTTCGGTATGCTAAAATAAACTTTTGGGTCATTCAGGGACTAAAAGTGTCAAAAAGTGCACAAGTTTGCATTTTCGCGCATAACTTACGTTCTGAATACATCCGGACATCCAAAAATTTATGTAAGCATGACTATATTATACTTTAGTGTTTGGCTTGCCAAAAATCAATTCGTCGCGTCATTTGGATCGTTTTTCGCGCTTATGCGCATTCCGTCGTAATTAAGCGAACATCGCGTTCGTACGACCAAACGAACCAACACCCGGCATATTTTTGAGCATGTTTCATGTCCTCAATGTTTAGGCAACATTTTAGGGCCTTAAAGTTGGCTTTACAGGCCTTAGAAGTGTCGGAAATGGCCTTAAACACGTGCAGGGACTGAAACTGTAATTTCTGAAACTTGTTTTCTGATCAGAAGGGCTAGGCGGCCCGCCTCAGTTTCTGTTAATCCTCAGGCGGCCCGCGTACCACTATCAGACCAGATTAACTGCATTTAACAGCAGATTGCAGCTGTTTGATCCTCACCCACACATTCTAAATTGCTTAGTCAGATGATAAGGACCATTTTTAGGCACCACAACTTTGCAACACATGTACGGATGGGATTAAGGCACGTTTTCCATGAAACGATCCTAACGGTTACCCGAAAACTATAAATACCCCATCACCCCATTGCAAAACTTACAAGAACTTTGATTTGAGAAACTCTAAGTTGAAACTATTGTTTCATACCTGAGATTTTTGAATCGAGGTTAGCATTCGGGGACCCTTCGTAAGTATTCTTTCGTTCTTTTCCTTATTTTATTGCTTTTCGAGTCAGAAAGTCAAACTTTGTTAGACTTTCAGCGTTGACCAGTAATGGTCAATGCGAAGTTCTTTTGAACTTCGCAACGTGAGTGTAATCACGTTGGTTATAGTCCATTGGGACTATGCCTACTGATTACCACGTTGTCTAGGGTCGTAGGGTAAGCGATCTAATAAATCGCTTATACCTTCGAACCCGACCCAGTTTGGTCGATCATTAGGATCCGACCAAACACATTAGGTGACCATAGTAGGTAGGGAATAACCTTCCGAGGTTATACCCTATGGTCACATCGTTTAAGTAGTTGTATGATAGGTAGTTTATATGCCTTAGGTAAATTACCAGAATACTTTTTTCATGTATAATTGGTAATTAAGCATATGTAACCTAAACCTTTGTCACATAACTGATTATGTAACATGTTTAGGCATATAACACTTGTCATAGGACTAGTTAGGCGGTCCGAACGCGTTTCACGCGCACGACGCGTTAAAGTAGCATAAGCTTCCTAAACGGGTCGTAATGGGTCGATAAGACTTAGGTTAAGTTTCATTTAGTATGTAGGCTTTGTTAAACCAAATCATATGAGTTCCTACACTCATTTGGTTTACAAACCCTAATGCTACCCAGTCTTCCGATTTAGGTCCGGATTATTAATGTAGTTACCTATATTAGGTGTCGTTTGATATCCGTGATCTCTAGCATTGTTTGGTTGTTACACAAGGACTCCTAAGCACTCTCAATGTGAGTACATAGTTCCCCTCTTTTACTGTTTTCCAAACGTTTTGGGGTGAAGCATGTGTACCTATCTGTTATTTTCATGATTTCAAAGTATAATTGATTATACATGTTATTACTTATCATTTGACAAACTAAATAACTATCTATGGTTTAAACACTGATTTCTCAAAGAACATAAAATAAAATGTTGAATTGTACTTATTTTATGTTCACCAGACCGATTGTTAGTATGATATAGCGCTATAGGATTTGACACCCCATTCCTGTTGTCATGGAATGTCTGAAACCAATTTGTTGCTCCATCCAAATAGGGATTGCCTTTGTGGTATTTCTATAGTCTCAAAGGTGTATCTTGATGCACCAGGTCTGAATGAATTCTCAAATCACACTATTAAAGTATAGTTTGATATACTCTCATGTGTGGTATTGTACAAAACCAACATATATTTACAAAACCAAAACATAGTTTAATATGTTATTTATCACATCTAAAGCATATTTTGATATGTTATTTATGAAACCAAAACATAGTTTAATATGTTACTTACAAATCCAAAGTATACTTTTAATATGCTACTATAAGGTTATTTGTTTAATCTTACATTTATTTATACAAATCACATTGGTTACACATTACATGATTTACATTGGACACATAAACATTATTGACATTAGTTATACATTACATGTCTTACATCTTGACATAAACATTTTGACATATTATTCAATACATTTGGCAATTGGTTTAAACATAGACATCTTACATTGTTTGGTTTGGTTTGTGTAAGTGATTTAAGTAACGAGGCGTGTGTAATATGATACAAGCATGGTGGATACGCCGCTGGTACTTCCTATATATAAGTGTTTATATGGTATTACATATTGTAGCGTTATCTGAATCATTTCAAGTTGAGACATAGAACATTTTATACAAATAACATATTTTTTCACAAGACATTGTTTTACAAACAACTTATCTAATACAAACTCATTTTACTTGGTTATTCATTTAACCATACATTATTTATACATATCATCTGATCTTATCGATTTTCAAATGATTTACAAATCAAAGCAAATAACAAGGTTCATGACTAAACATTTTCTCAAACATAAGTCATGAAACCTATTTTCACAAAACCTATGTATCTCACCGGCATTTTTATGCTGACGTACCTATTTTCACATGTGTTTTTCAGGAGCTGTTGCATAAGATGATCAAGATACACATAGGCAGACTTGGGCTTTAGTGACAATAAAAGATGAAAGACTAGTTAATTATGTTGTATTTCTTTGTTTGTTAAGACATTGTAACACTTTTAATCAATAAAACGAAACTTCAATTGCCATGGATATGAAACAAATGATTCTGTTGCAACACGCCTCGATGTTTCCGCCACGTTTTGTTGTTTTACGTGGTCGGGGTGTGACAGTGATAACCCACCATGGGAAGATGAATTAGATGAAAAATGGGCAAATCTCTATATGTTAGCCACTACAGCAGTAAATGCTAACTTATAGTTGAATCGCCAAACTAGTACCAGCACTTATATCATCTATAAGCCAAAAACTTTGCCCATTAAATAAACAACTTAGTAAGAAAAGAAAAACTAAAATAAATTGTGAATGCACAATCCCTCGTATATTTTAAATTTTAGTTGTAATTTGTAATGGATATATATATATAAAATTCGCAATATTTTATTTTAATCAATCTGTTTGTATAAATATCTAATTTTTCTGATTGCCTTTCTGTGATTATGTGAAAATTCAATTTACAAAATTTTAACCTAGAATTTTGTGTGTTTCTTCATATCTGCTAAACAACATGAATGAGTTGTCTGAAGCTCTTCAGAATCTCAATCTCTAGTCTGTTAATATGGAGGTTTCCAAAGACTTTACCGGTTATTGTGCCGACGTTGAGGAACCTATGGAATTTCAAGCCCAGCCTCCGGAGAAACCCAAGCCAAAGAAGAGAAGAAGAATTGTGGGCTGGAGGCGAGTGCGCAGAAGGAAACCAGTAACACGGAAAGTTATAAAGACGGAGGATCCAATGGATAAAGGAAAGGGAATAGAGATAGGAGAAAGTTCCAGGCAAGCCGAGGAAATGTCGTTATGGGAAGAGTTGGACCGTAAACTGGCAGACTGTGATATCCTTAAGCCTGTCAATGTAAACCTCTTTACTTATCCTGCTGAAACCCAACTCCCAGTAAATTTGGAACCAGCCATCCCAGATCCCCTTGTCAACACCCAACCTTTAGGAGAAATGGAAGAATGGTGGACCAATGACAGGCAGTTCCAGAATCTCTTAAATAACCCTTATACCTTTTTCCCTCAGTTTGACCCAGAGCCTGCACCAAACCCACCGATGAGCAATGAGAACTTGGCTGAACTCCGCCATTTCGGTGAGGAGTTGGTGAATGCAGGGAATCAAATCCGAGAGGTGGGAGAACAGATCTCCTGGAAGTGTGACGAGAGGGAACGTCGCTTCTGAGATGCCAGCAGATGGTGATAGTGTGGTTGTGGTTGTATAATAATAAAATAATAATATAATCATAAAAATATAATTATGTGAAATAACTTAAAAATAAAACTTTTGTAAGATAACCAGTGTGTACGGATGCCTATTATAATATATAAAAATGGAAGTCGAAAAATCGACAATTTTGGCTATACGTGTTAGTGTGATTATGTGCGATTGTTTTGTTAGGTTTGATTGCTAATTATTTTTTTTGCTAATTATTTATATAAATTAATTACCAGATGGAACACGCTGGTAATGAACCCGTTAATGAAGTTAATCAATCTGAGCAAAACAATGAAGATCAATTTCTGAATAGGCAAGATATCGAGAATATCGTTGCTCAGGGAATAGCCATTGCTATTCCAGCAATCCTTGCTGCTGCCCGAAATCCAGTTGAACCTCAACAAATTATTCCTAGCAAACGTACACACGGCGACAATTTTAGTAATAGTATAAACGGAGGCGGTAACCATACTAATAACGACAACGATGGAATGCAAGCCCCACTCCTTCAGAAAATGAAAGCTGCAACGCCTGGTTGCACTTATAAGGAATTTCTTGCCTGTAAACCGGTTGAATTTGCAGGCAACGAAGGGGCGACTGCTGCACTGCGTTGGTTAGAGAAAACCGAGGCGGTGATTAAAATAAGTAAGTGTGCTGAGGAAGACAAAGTCATGTACGCATCGCATCTTTTTAAAGAAGGGGCACTATAATGGTGGAATACAGTACTTCAAGCCAAGGGAAGCGATGTGGCCCATGCCATGAGCTGGGAAGAATTTAAGCAACTGGTGGAGAGAAAATTTTGTCCTGAATATGAAAAGGAACAAATGGCAAATAAATTCTTGAACCACCGGATGATGGATGTAGACTGTCGAGGATATACTTCGACATTTTTCGAGTATGCTAGAGTTGTACCTACCCTGGCTTCACCAGAGCTGGTACTTATTCCCCGCTATATATGGGGATTGATTGGCAAAATCCGTGATATCGTTAAAGCTGCGAGACCTCGCACAGTTGACGATGCAGTGGAATAAGACAACACTTGAACTGACGGACTAGTGCGTACGCGAGAAGAAAATCGGAAAAAGGAAGTGGCCCAAAAGATTACCCAAGGATTCCGTATGGGTAACAGTAGTAATTTCAAGAAAAAGGGAACTGGGCGATCTTCCCCTGTTCCATTTTGCAATACCTGTAAAAGAAAGCATCCTCGTAGATGCAAAGAGTATTGTAATTTCTGCAAAATTCCAGGGCATCAAGAAGAAGATTGCAGGAGGAAGAAATCCACAATCTGCTACAACTGTGGAGAAGCTGGACATTTTAGGACAGATTGCCCGAAATTGGTCAAACCAGCTGATAACAAAGCCAAACCTGCATAAGGAGCTACCAAGAAGAATGCAAGAGCATTCCAACTGACCACGCAGGAAGCCGAATTGATTCCGGGCGTAATAGCTGGTACGTTTCTGGTACACAATGTCTATGCGAAAGTATTATTTGACTCTGGTGCAAACCAAAGTTTTATTAATACTTCATTCTGCCAAGCTCCTAAGCTACCCTTAACGAAACTTAGGTAAGTTTTTATAGTAGAAACGGCAGACGGGAATTCCGTTTACATAAATACGGTTTTGCAAAAAGAAAATATAGAACTTTCTGGTCATAGATTTTTTGCGAACCTATTACCCATGAATTTAGCTGGATTCGATGTTGTGTTAGGAATGGATTGGTTAGTAGCCAACCATGCTCGAATCCTTTGTGATAAGAATTCCATAGAAATTCGTGCACCCACAGGAGAAGTAATCATAGTTACTGGAGATAAGCCGCGAAAACCCATGAAGTTCATTTCAGTAATGAAAGTTGCTAGTTATGAACGAAAGCAAGGAATAGTGTATATGATTTCGGTAATCATTAGCACTAAGGGTAAGGAACTTAAGGAAATTTCTATAGTCTCAGAATACCCAGATGTATTCCCAGAAGAGTTACCAGGATTACCACCGGATAGGGAGGTAGAATTTAGAATTCATTTGATTCCTGGAACTACACCAGTAGCAAAGGCACCTTATCGTCTAGCACCCACCGAAATGTTAGAACTGAAAAAGCAATTAGATGAATTGCTCAGTAAAGGATTCATACAACCTAGTTCATCCCCGTGGGGAGCGCCCGTGTTGTTCGTAAAGAAGAAAGATGGGTCGATGCGAATGTGTATCGATTATAGAGAATTCAATAAGGTTACAATTAAGAATCGATACCCATTGCCTAGGACTGATGATCTCTTTGATCAACTCCAGGGAGCTAGATATTTTTCTAAGATAGATTTACGCTCCGGATATCATCAGTTGAAGGTGCAAGAAGAAGACATACCTAAAACTGCTTTCAGAACTAGGTATGGTCTCTACGAGTTTACAGTCATGCCCTTTGGACTAACAAATGCTCCTGCAGCATTTATGGACATGATGAATAGGGTCTGTAAACCGTACTTGGATAAATTTGTAATTGTCTTCATCGACGACATACTTATTTATTCCAAAAGTCAGGACGAGCATTGTGAGCACCTGTATGCACTCTTAACTTTGTTAAGAAAGGAGAAGCTTTACGCCAAATTCTCGAAGTGTGAATTTTGGCTAAAGGAGGTGCAATTTTTAGGTCACATGGTGAATCATGAAGGTATTCACGTAGATCCTGCTAAGATAGAAGCGATCACCAAATGGAAGGTTCCGCAATCAGCTACGGAAGTTAGAAGTTTTCTAGGATTAGCTGGGTACTATAGGCGCTTTATTAAGGATTTTTCTAAAATAGTTGTACCATTAACTAAGCTAACCTGTAAAACAATTAAGTTTGAATGGGGACCTAAGCAAGAAGAGGCTTTTAGGATTTTAAAACAAAGGTTAACAAACACCCCGATGTGTGCTAATGCAACGCAAAAAGGTAATTGCATATGCCTCAAGACAATTGAAAAAGCACGAAGAAAATTATACAACGCATGACTTAGAATTAGGGTCAATAATTTTTGCCCTTAAGATTTGGAGGCATTATTTGTATGGAAGTAAGTTTACTGTCTATACAGATCATAAGAGTTTAAAATATATATTTGGGCAAAAAGAATTGAACATGAGGCAAAGAAGATGTATGGAAATTCTAAGTGACTACGATTGTGATATTCAATATCACGAAGGAAAGGCAAATGTAGTTGCAGATGCCTTAAGTCGTAAGTATCATGAGAAACAACGACGAGTTCGTGCTCTTAGATTAAGTTTACAATTAGACTTAATGGAACAATTAAAGAATGTTCAGGAAACAGCAATCAAGGATGATGCTGAAGGAATGAAAGGAAGAATAAAGGAATTGGAGCAAGGAGCTGATGGAATTTGGAGATTCCATAAGAAAAGGATTTGGGTACCTAAGCAAGGAGAATTAAGAAATAAGATTTTAGAGGAAGCCCATAAATCTAGGTATACCATGCACCCGGGAAACAATAAGATGTACCAAGATTTAAGAAATAACTTCTGGTGGATAGGAATGAAAAAGGAGATAGCTAGATATGTTTCTAAGTGTCTTACTTGTTCACAAGTTAAGGCAGAACACTAGAAACCCTCAGGTCTACTTCAACAATTAGAAATGCCTGTATGGAAATGGGAACTTATAACTATGGATTTTGTTACTAAGTTGCCCAAAACCAGAAAAGGTAATTATGCTATTTGGGTAATTGTGGATCGATTAACCAAATCAGCTCATTTTCTACCCATGAAGGAAACCTTTAGCATGGAAAGGTTAGCAAAATTATACGTAGACGTAGTAGTGTCCTTACATGAAGTTCCACTCTCCATTGTGTCGGATAGAGATAGTCGTTTCACTTCGCATTTTTGGACAAGTTTCCAAGAAGCCATGGGGACTAAACTGAACTTGAGCACTGCCTATCATCCACAAACAGACGGACAAAGTGAAAGGACGATCCAAACCCTGGAGGACATGCTTAGGGCATGTGTGATAGATTTTGGTGGAAACTGGGACGACCACCTACCTTTAATTGAATTCTCCTATAACAATAGTTATCATGCAAGCATTGAAGTTGCCCCATTCGAAGCACTATATGGACGAAAATGCAGAACTCCAGTCTGCTGGGCAGAAATAGGAGAAAGTCAATTATCAGGACCTGAAATTGTACAAGAAACTACCGACAATATCACTCAAATCAAGGAAAGACTGAAAATGGCTTGAGATCGCCAGAAAAGTTATGCCGATAATCGACGCAAGCCACTAGAGTTTCAAGTTGGAGACAAGGTACTCTTGAAAATTTCTCCTTGGAAAGGAATTGAAATTCGTAGAGAAACCGCTTCAAATAGAAGACCGAAAAGTCAAGTTTCTCAAAAACAAAAGACTAGTATTGGTCAAAGTCAAATGGGATTCGAAAAGAGGACCCAAATACACCAGGGAGCTGGAATCGGAGATGAAGCGAAAATATCCTCACTTATTCCAATAAATCTCGAGGACGAGATTTTAAATAAGGTGGGGAGGATGTACAGACCTTCAAAAATGTCCCAAAACGACCCATAAGTGAAAACCCGGACCCCTGAAACCCTACTGTTCATGAAAAATCAAGAAATCAAGGTTTTCGGTTTCAGGCGGGCCGCGTAAGCTATAAGAGAAGCTTACGCGGGCCGCGTCAAAGTGTGTTTGACCGGATAAGCATTCAAGGCCACGTGGCAGCCACGTGGCAGACCTAGGTGTGACACGGATGCCCTAATCTACGCATAGGGGGCTCTCGTGGGAGCGTAAGAGTCTGTTAAGGCTTACACGGGTCGCGTAAGACTCAAATTTCTTCTATAAATAGGTTTGGCCATGAGCAGTTCACTGGTGTCGAAATTTCAATAAAAAACACGAAGAATACTGCTCAAAAGTCAAAAATCATATTCACAGTAGTGAAGCACTACTACGATACAGGGTATTAACTCGATCGCTGCTACGATTCAATGTCCGATCGATTGAAACTATCCAATGGATGTTTAAGTGCTGCCCACATTAGGGCCATACTTTGTCAATCGTCGTGAATTCGATGGATGTTTAAGTAATGCACTTTGTCATTCATTGTGAGGGTTTTAATCTCGTGAGTTATCGTAAATGTTGTATTACTTACTGACCTAGTTCGTGTGCATTGTTATTTAAATTAGGTTACAAGGCTAATCAGTAGGCTAAACTCTGCCCGTTTAAATCTGCAATGTGAGTCATTCTCTTTTTATCAACAATGTTTTACAATACTCCAATCATTTTTCAAAAGTTATAATTACAGGGATTAAGTCGTGGTTATCTTAAATCACTGGCTAGTGGGGTATTGTGCACATTACTAATTTCTCACAGTTAGGCTAATAAATCCTAACAGTTATAATCATCACTACTTGGGTGAAAGGACCCAATAGTGGTATGACCATCGTCACCAGGAGGTGACACGGCGCCAGATAAAAATAAGATAGAAGCCATTGTAATCGCTCTTATGCTGTAATTTATAACTATGTGTCGTTTTATCAAATTTGAATGACTCGCCAGTATTTCCCCGCTGATAAAATATTTTCAAAACATGTTTCAGGTGACTACTGTGAACCAAGGAAAAGTGCTACGGATCACTAACAAAGCTTGAAGTAGTGGCTCACTTACACAAATAAACATGTTTTGTAAATCAGGGAATTTCTTTGTGAAATTCCTCTATTGTAAATTACGGGGTTTATCCCGAATTATGAAATAAAATAATCGGGTATTTCAAGTTTTAAAAAGATCCTGTCAAATCTTCCGCTGTTAACTCAATGAATAAATACCACGAGTTTCTGTCCCGCGGCTCCTGGACAGGGTCAAACCGGGACGGGGGTCGTGACATATGGTTAGCTAAGGAAATGTACTGCTAGATCATGTGTGTCACACCCCGACCAAGTAAAACAACAAAACGTGGCGGAAACGTCGGGGAGTGTTCTAACAGAATTAATTGTTTCACAACCATGGAAATTAAAGTTTCGTTTTATTTATCAAACAAGAGAGTTACATTGTCTTAAACAAGAAACAAAGAGTACATAACATAATTTAACTAGTTCTTGCTTCGTTTTAAGTCACTAAGGCACAGGTCCGCCTAAGTGTGTCTCGATCATCCTATGCAACATTTCCTGAAAACACATGTGAAAATAGGTACGTCAGCATAAAAATGTCTGTGAGATACATAGGTTTTGTGAAAAATAGGATTCATGACTTGAGTTTAAAGAAACTCTTTAATAAAAATGTAGTCATGAGTCTTGTTGAGTGTTTCCTTTCATAAATCATTTGAAAAGCAATGGATAAGTCAAATGATATATATGTATAAAAGAATAACGTATGGTTAAGTGAATAACCAAGTAAAATGAGTTTGTATAAGTTAAGTTATTTGTAAAACGATGTTTAACGTGAAAATGTGTTGTAAATGTAATATGTCTAAACTGAAATGGTTTAAATAATGCTACGATATGTAATACCATAAAAGCACTTATATATAGGAAGTACCAACGGCGTATCCACCATGTTTTTATCGTATTACACATCGCCTCGTTACTTAAATCACTTACCCAAACGGCCACCAAGATGAAATGTTTAACAATTGTAGAAATGTTTATGTATGGTCAAATACAGTTCACACGGTTCAACAGTTACAAATGGTTCATATAATCAAATGGTTACAACGGTTCACATAGTCAAATAGTTACAACGGTTCACATAGTCAAATAGTTACAAACGGTTCAAAATGTAATATAATGTGTTCATATGCTGGATGAGCATATGCAACAAATTGTAATGTAAAACAATGTACTAAGTATGCTAAGTAAACATACATAGCAAAATAATGTAATGTAAATCATGTACTATAGATGTACTAATGAAAATAGCAAGTATATGATGTGAAAACAGGAAAGCACGAAAGTAACAAGTAGGCACATGTGTTTCACCCCAAAACAGTTTGAAAACAGTAAAAGATGGGTCTATGTACTCACGTGAGATTGCTTAGTAGTCCTTGAATAACAACCAAACAATGCTAGAGATCACGGAAATCAACCGGCACCTAATATAGGTAACTATGTTAATAAACCGGACCTAAATCGGAGGATCGGATAGAATGAGGGTTCGTAAACCAAACGAGTATGGAAACTCATGTAGTATGGTTCAACAAAGCCTACATTCTAAAATGAAACTTAACCTAAGTGCTTACGACCCATTACGACCCGTTGAGGTAGCTTATGCTACTTTAACGCGTCGTTTGCGTAAAACGCGTTCAGAACGCCTAACTAGCCCTATGATAAGTAAAATATGCCATCACGTGTCTAATATTGTTTCCAAATCAGTTTAGATACCAAAAGTTATGTTACATATGCTTAAAATGTATTTTGGCGTAAAAAGGGCATTTTGGTAATTTACCTAAGGCATATATACTACCTATCATACAACTACTCAAACGATGTGACCATAAGGTATAACCTCGGAAGGTTATTCCCTATACAACTATGGTCACCTAATATGTTTGATCGGATCCTAATGATCGACCAAATGGGTCGGGTTCGAAAGTATAAGCGATTGTTTAGATCGCTTACCTTACGACCCTAAATAAGCACTAAACTAAAAGTGATGAGCTAAGCATGTTAAAACATGCTTAACTAAGTTTAGAAAATAGGTTTGGTATCAAAACAAACGGTTTTGATACCTAAGAGTAGTTTGGTTACAAAATACGCAAGAATGCGCATTTTGGCCGAAACTACAACTCGTCACTGAGCCTAGATAACGTGGTAATCAGTAGGTATAGTCACTAGGGACTATAACCATCGTGATCACGCTCACGTTATGAAGTTCAAACGAACTTCGCATTGACCATAAACTGGTCAATGCATAAAGTCAAACAAAGTTTGACTTTAACGCTAAAAGAATAAAAAGAACGAAAGAACACTTACAACGGGTCCCCGCAAGCTTTGATTTCCAAATATTTCTCAGGTATGAAGCGTTTTTACACCTCAACTTAGAGAAACTTTCAGAAATCAAGTGGGTTTTGAGTTGGGAACTTGGGGGTATTTATAGGATTTCTTGAACAGTTAAGATCGTTTATCGTAAAACGTGATTCGATCTCATCCCTACACTTGTTGCAACACTAAGGTACTTCAAAATGGCCCCCCATGATCAGGTATCAACATGTGGAAAAGGATTAGGAGTGGGTAACAGTTGTTAACAGCTGTTTAAACTGAATCTGCTGATCTGGGGATGCCTTACGGACCGTAAGGGTGAGGGCTTACGGTTCGTAAGCCAGCAACTTTGCAGAATTGACAGTTTGGGTCCCTGTTGATGTTTAAGCTCATTTCCGACACTTCTAAGGCCCGTCAAGCCAACTTTAAGGCCCTAAAATGATTCCTAAACATTGTGGACATGAAACATGCTCAAAAATATGCCGGATTTCAGTTCGTTTGATCGTACGATTGCGTTGATCGGTTAATTACGACGAAGTCGTAACGGACGCAAAAACGATCTAAATTGCGTGATGAATGGATTTTTATCAAGCCAATCACTAAAACATAATATTTTAATGATTACATAAATTTTTGGATGTCCGGATGTATTCAGAACGTAAGTTATGCGCGAAAATGCAAACTTATGCACTTTTTGACGCTTTTAGTCCCTGAATGACTATAAAGTTTATTTTAGCACACCGAACCCCTCAAAGCCTATTTCTAAGCTATGTAAAGGATATTTAGGGTGTGATTAACTTATGCACATGTTCCGGAATGTTCGTTACAGTACGAATCGGCATACCTTCGCAGTTTGTCGAATTTAGTCCCTCTAAGCGATTAAACTTGATTTTGTCATACCAAAGCCTTCAAAACTTATTTCTAAGTTATGTAAAGGTTATTTAAGGTATGTGAAGCCTATTTCACTATTCCGGAGTGTTCGTTGCATTAAACTGGTTATATTTACGCATCAGTGCGCGTATAACCTTCCAGAAAGCGATTTAGAGCCCGAAATCGAACAGGAATTGATATGTGCAAATGATACACATATTTGTACAAATACCAAGTATGAAATACAATATTTCATTGGTTTGGTATTTGTTTGATGGTCGCAGTGACCCAGGTGTCACAGTCTCCCCTACTTTAGGAAATTTCGTCCCGAAATTTATTCGTAGGAATCAGTTTGTGACTTTGAGTCAAATGATCGTCAAAGATATGTAAGGCATAATTCTGTCATTTTCCTCAATAGATATTCTTCAGAAGTGAAAATGAACGAACGGAGTCATTTTCCTCAACGGGTTCTTCGGAAATGGAAAATGAAGGTTTTAACAAACGGATATTCACTTCCCTCAACGGGTATTCTTCAGAAGCGAAAATGAATGGATGATTCATTTTCCTCAATGGGTTCTTCGTCAGAAACTGGAATGAAGGAATAATCAACGGATATTCATTTCCCTCAACGGATATTCTTCAGAAGCGAAAATGAACAAACGGAGTCATTTTCCTCAACGGGTATTCTTCAGAATTGGAAATGAAGGATTTAAACAAACGGATATTCATTTCCTCAACGGATAATCTTCATAAACGAAAATGAACAGACGGAGTCATTTTCAACGGTTGCTTCATCAGAGTTGGAAATGAAGGATTAAACAAACGGATATTCATCTCCTCAACGGATAATCTTCAGAAACGAAAATGAACAGACAGAGTCATTTTTAACGGTTGCTTCATCAGAGTTGGAAATGAAGGATTAAACAAACAGATATTCATTTCCTCAACGGATAATCTTCAGAAATGAAAATGAACAAACGGAGTCATTTTCCTCAACGGGTATTCTTCAGAATTGGAAATGAAGGATAAACGGATACTCATTTCCTCAACGGATATTCTTCAGAAATGAAAAATGAATAGCTAGTTCATTTTTCCTCAACGGATGCTTCATCAGAAATGGAAATGAATAGGGTTAACTCTAGATACATGACAGAACTTGCTGTGATTTATGTGCACTAAATTCCATAATTATGTATGCATCCATAGTTACGTAATTCCTTGCACAGTCCGCACAGTTTGTCTTGTAATGTTTAGGGGAAGAAAATCAAGCCCGTGATGAGGGTGACTAGACTACCATAGGGTCCTTTTAATTTGATCGACAAATGATCTTTTTAATTAGGCCACCAAGGAATCCTTTCAGCTATATCATCACATGATATTCCCTAACCAGATTTGTGGATCAATCTGTTTAACTATACCACTCAAGGGGTCTAATGATGGAGTAGTACTTCATAATCCAAGGGACTTGACCACAACGTAGAAGTCCATTAAGGATTTTAGGTAGTACCTTTGGGTATCCTATTATGAATCCCTTATACGAAGATATGGAAGATTTTACGAGGATTTGGATAACAAAATTTGAATCACACAAAAATATAAGAAATGAACACATAAGCACATAATCACATAATTGTTTTCTTGGTTATTAATTGTTATTAACTTGGCGTTGATTTGAACATGGGTATTCAAGGCATACCAGGAACCCAGTTGATGGACTTCAATGTCCTCAAGCATTTATCTGAAAAGATAGGATGATCTTCTAAAAATTTGATTTTTGATTACAAGGAATCACCACATTAGAATTAAGGTATACAATTATTAAGGACTTACGGAAATATCCTTAGGTACCCTATTAAGGAGTGGGTATTCGTCCAGAGTTGTAACTTGCGTCTTGTACTTCGTTTTCCTTGGAAGAAACGGGTACTTTGGATTTTTGTGGAAAACGCAAGAGATCATAAAGTGGAAGAAAGTTTGGGGGTAGTCTGTTCTTTAAGGAATACGGTTCCTTGATTGTCGGTATTATAGGGGATACGTTGTTTATACATGCCATCACATTTGTACATTGCAATGTAAAATAAAAGGATTTATTTATAAACAACAACAACTGTTTCATGGACCTTGACAACAAAAAAAAAAATAATACATAAGGCTTGATTATTTCTAAACAACATTGTCTTCTAGTTGGTCCGATGCTCATCCCTGCACTGGATTCGAATTAGCAAGCTTTGGGCAGTTTCTTCGGAAATTACCCATCTCGCCACAGTTGAAACAAGAACCTGGTGGAAAACGACCTTGAGCAGGATTGTTGTTAAGTTGATTTGGTGTAGCTGCTGTTGGGCAAACCCTCGCTGTGTGACCTACAAGTCCACAAACTTGGCATGTGCGGCACTTCACACCAGCATGATGATGTAGGCTACATTGATTGCACAAGGGTGCAGTTCCGTTGTAGGGCTTCCGAGCAGGGGATTGAGCTGGTTGGTTGGGGAAGGCTTGATCATTGTGAGCGACCACGGCGAAGTTCTGAGAAGCCTTTCGCTTCTTTGACTTCTTAGGAGATCCAGTCTGTTCATCCATGGTCTTTGATTCCTCGATTGGCTTCTTGTCACCTTTTCGAAAAAGTCTACCTTTCCTGATCTGAGATTCAGTCAAGGTTGCAGATAGCTCAATGGCCTGTCTAACTGTAGTAGGGTTGCTACCAGTCACAATGTCTTGTAATGAGTCAGGGAGGCCATCAATGTACTTTTCGATTGCCTTATCCAAAGGCGTGACCATGTTTGGGCATAACAGACTTAACTCCTCATAACGGTCCGTGTAGGCTCGATGCTCACCGCTATCTTGCTTCAAATCGTCAAACTCCCTTTCTAGAGCCCTTAGCTCATGACGATGACAGAATTCCTTCATCATAAGAGCCATAAGTTCGGCCCAAGTCTATGCTAGAGCAACCCCAGCACCACGGTCTCTCATAACCCCCTTCCACCATGTAAGGGCCCTCTTCTGAAACACACTGGAAGCAAACTCGACCTTGCGATTATCAGGACACTGAACGTGACGAAACGTACTCTCAGTGCTCTCAAACCACTATAGGAGCCCAGTTGCTCCTTCAGAACCACTAAACTTGAGTGGCTTAGCTGAATTGAAACTCTTGAAATTGCATGGAGCATGATTGTTGTTGTTGGCTTGGTTCAGTTGAGCAATAAGATTTGGGAAAGCAGCAGCCATTTGCTGCGCAATGATTTCTGCCAGTTCGGCATTCGTTATCTGATTGTCGCGTCGAGGAGGCATTCTAAAAAGGGGAAATAAGAGAGAAAACAAATGAAATGGAATTGGGTAAGAATAGGATGTTATAACTACCGACCAAAATCATGGGTGATGGTCATTTGTTTGAACCACGAAGCAAACAAATGACACACAAAGGCTGAATCAAAGCAAGTAGGTCCTCATAATGTATCGCGAAGACATGCTCGCCTATAAGTGGACACTCACCCCAAGAGTTCCCAGGTAAGAGTGACTGGTCCGATTATGTGGATTTGTACGAACACTCTAGCCTTAGACAGAAAACCCAGGGTACATGCATTCACTCTTCCAGTTTGCATGTGTTCACACTATTTAGGATCCAAAACTTTTGTCGAGATTTTGAAAACTCAAAGGGGTTCAAAACCTTATAATAGAGGGTTCAAAACCTTAGAACAGAGGGTTCAAAACGTTACAACAGAGGGTTCAAAACCTTACAACAGAGGGTTCAAAACCTAGTAATCAATCATCCAAAAACAGATGATTAATTTTCAAAGCGGATTCGGAATTGATGTTCTCGTTGTGGTTGCTGCCTAAAGATAGGCAACGGTATTGTTTTATGACTAAACGCAAGTAAACTCGCGTTAGGGTCCTAGGAAGGTTATAGTCTAGGTCAAAGCATTACTAATAACCTAATTCCCTATAACCATTGGCTCTGATACCATCTTTTCTGTCACACCCCGGCCACGTAAAACAACAAAACGTGGCGGAAACATCGGGGAGTGTTGTAACAGAATTAATTGTTTCACAACCATGGAAATTAAAGTTTCGTTTTATTTATCAAACAAGAGAGTTACATTGTCTTAAACAAGAAACAAAGAGTACATATCATAATTTAACTAGTTCTTGCTTCGTTTTAAGTCACTAAGGCACAGGTCCGCCTAAGTGTGTCTCGATCATCCTATGCAACATTTCCTGAAAACACATGTGAAAATAGGTACGTCAGCATAAAAATGCCAGTGAGATACATAGGTTTTGTGAAAAATAGGATTCATGACTTGAGTTTAAAGAAACTGTTTAATAAAAAAGTAGTCATGAGTCTTGTTGAATGTTTCCTTTCATAAATCATTTGAAAAGCAATGGATAAGTCAAATGATATATATGTATAAAAGAATAACGTAAGGTTAAGTGAATAACCAAGTAAAATGAGTTTGTATAAGTTAAGTTATTTGTAAAACGATGTTTAACGTGAAAATGTGTTGTAAATGTAATATGTCTAAACTGAAATGGTTTAAATAACGCTACGATATGTAATACCATAAAAGCACTTATATATAGGAAGTACCAGCGGCGTATCCACCATGTTTTTATCGTATTACACATCGCCTCGTTACTTAAATCACTTACCCAAACGGCCACCAAGATGAAATGTTTAACAATTGTAGAAATGTTTATGTATGGTCAAATACAGTTCACACGGTTCAACAGTTACAAATGGTTCATATAATCAAATGGTTACAACGGTTCACATAGTCAAATAGTTACAACGGTTCACATAGTCAAATAGTTACAAACGGTTCAAAATGTAATATAATGTGTTCATATGCTGGATGAGCATATGCAACAAATTGTAATGTAAAACAATGTACTAAGTATGCTAAGTAAACATACATAGAAAAATAATGTAATGTAAATCATGTACTATAGATGTACTAATGAACATAGCAAGTATATGATGTGAAAACAGGAAAGCATGAAAGTAACAAGTAGGCACATGTGTTTCACCCCAAAACAGTTTGAAAACAGTAAAGAGGGGTCTATGTACTCACTTGAGATTGCTTAGTAGTCCTTGAATAAAAACCAAACAATGCTAGAGATCACGGAAATCAACCGGCACCTAATATAGGTAACTATGTTAATAAACCGGACCTAAATCGGAGGATCGGATAGAATGAGGGTTCGTAAACCAAACGAGTATGGAAAATCATGTAGTATGGTTCAACAAAGCCTACATTCTAAAATGAAACCTAACCTAAGTGCTTACGACCCATTACGACCCGTTCAGGTAGCTTATGCTACTTTAACGCGTCGTTTGCATAAAACGCGTTCAGAACGCCTAACTAGCCCTATGATAAGTAAAATATGCCATCACGTGTCTAATATTGTTGCCAAATCAGTTTAGATATCAAAAGTTATGTACATATGCTTAAAATGAATTTTGGCGTAAAAAAGGCATTTTGGTAATTTACCTAAGGCATATATACTACCTATCATACAACTACTCAAACGATGTGACCATAAGGTATAACCTCGGAAGGTTATTCCCTATACAATTATGGTCACCTAATATGTTTAATCGGATCCTAATGATCGACCAAATGGGTTGGGTTCGAAAGTATAAGCGATTGTTTAGACCGCTTACCTTACGACCCTAAATAAGAACTAAACTAAAAGTGATGAGCTAAGCATGTTAAAACATGCTTAACTAAGTTTAGAAAACAGGTTTGGTATCAAAACAAATGGTTTTGATACCTAAGAGTAGTTTGGTTAGAAAATACGCAAGAATGCGCATTTTGGCCGAAACTACGACTCGTCACTGAGCCTAGATAACGTGTTAATCAGTAGGTATAGTCACTAGGGACTATAACCATCGTGATTACGCTCACGTTATGAAGTTCAAACGAACTTCGCATTGACCATAAACTGGTCAATACTGAAAGTCAAACAAAGTTTGACTTTAACGCTAAAAGAATAAAAAGAACGAAAGAACACTTACAACGGGTCCCCGCAAGCTTTGATTTCCAAATATTTCTCAGGTATGAAGCATTTTTACACCTCAACTTAGAGAAACTTTCAGAAATCAAGTGGGTTTTGAGTTGGGAACTTGGGGGTATTTATAGGATTTCTTGAACCGTTAAGATCGTTTATCGTAAAACATGATTCAATCTCATCCCTACACTTGTTGCAACACTAAGGTACTTCAAAATGGTCCCCCATGATCAGGTATCAACATGTGGAAAAGGATTAGGAGTGGGTAACAGCTGTTTAAACTGAATCTTCTGATCTGGGGATGCCTTACGGACCATAAGGGTGAGGGCTTATGATCCGTAAGGGTGAGGGCTTACGATCCGTAAGCCAGCAACTTTGCAGAATTGACAGTTTTGGTCCCTGTTGATGTTTAAGCTCATTTCCGACACTTCTAAGGCCCGTCAAGCCAACTTTAAGGCCCTAAAATGATGCCTAAACATTGTGGACATGAAACATGCTAAAAAATATGCCGGATGTCAGTTCGTTTGATCGTACGATTGCGTTGTTCGGTTAATTACGACGGAAGTCGTAACGGACTCAAAAACGATCTAAATTGCGTGACGAATGGATTTTTATCAAGCCAATCACTAAAACATAATATTTTAATAATTACATAAATTTTTGGATGTCCGGATGTATTCAGAACGTAAGTTATGCGCGAAAATGCAAACTTATGCACTTTTTGACGCTTTTAGTCCCTGAATGACTATAAAGTTTATTTTAGCACACCGAACCCCTCAAAGCCTATTTCTAAGCTATGTAAAGGATATTTAGGGTATGTTTAACTTATGTTCATGTTCCGGAATGTTCATTACAGTACGAATCGGCATACTTTCGCAGTTTGTCGAATTTAGTCCCTGTAAGCGATTAAACTTGATTTTGTCATACCAAAGCCTTCAAAACTTATTTCTAAGTTATGTAAAGGTTATTTAAGGTATGTGAAGCCTATTTCACTATTCTGGAGTGTTCGTTGCATTAAACTGGTTATATTTACGCATCAGTGCGCGTATAACCTTCCAGAAAGCGATTTAGAGCCCGAAATCGAACAAGAATTGATATGTGCAAATGATACACATATTTGTACAAATCCCAAGTATGAAATACAATATTTCATTGGTTTGGTATTTGTTTGATGGTCGCAGTGACCCAGGTGTCACAATGTGAGTGGTGGGTATAACGCTTAAGACCATTAATCCTCGTTGTAGGACCGAGGGACATGAGTGATAGATCTATTTGGGTGTAGCGAACCCACACCCATGTGGACCAGGGTGGCCCATGAGGTGACTATGTCTTATTTCCGGAGACAAATTTGCTAGGTTTGAGCCTTCCTGCATCACGTCACACATATTAATGTCCTTGCAAACCATTAATGATCTGTTTTCCTTGTTGCTTTCATACCAGGGTTTACAAACATACATACATACTTAAAATACTCACAAACACATGAACTCGCTCAACTTTTGTTGATGTTTTCAAACTACATTTATTTCAAGGAATTAAATGTGGATCTGGAGGGCGTTTGGAGGTTTCAAGTTATGTTGAGAATAAAAGGTGTCATCCGTAGTCTAAGGGTTTGGATTGTGCATCTTATCCTAGATAAGATGCATAGTTCAAAACCTGGTTTTCATTGATGTCTTTTGATTAAGTCCTTATGGAACTCTAAAACTATTTGCATGGTTTGTAATATGGATTCAAGGTCGGTATTGGTTTTTTAGAACAATGATGTTTGTGATATTTTAAACTTATTAATGGATGATCATCTTTAGTTTATCATATAGTTGTTTGTTATGGTTGAGTGCAATGATATTAAGAAAGTCACACATAATCACGCTTCCGCAAGGGTGTGACAATAATCCTCACAAACTTTCTGTTTTAGTTAGGGTTTTACCCACAAGAAGTGTTCAAGCTTGAAGCTTGATGAAGGTGTGATTGTTAGACTAGCTTGGGCTATCTTTCATAAAAATCCACTCACTTCTTGATGTTTTCTCATAGATTAGTTGTTGTATTTCATTGTTCTTGTAAGTTCATGACCCTCCTTGTTGTTCATAACAACAAGTGTAGTGGTGAACAATAGAGGTACCTAAATGGAAGCTTGTTCTTCCTACCTCATGTATGAATTCTATGATACTTAGAGGTGCCTAAATGAAGACTTTGATCTTCTACCTCATGCTTGACTTGTAAGATATATAATACTCTATATAATACTTATGTAATATTCAAACAAACCGAACCATTGATGATGAACAAGTGGACATTGTCAAATTAGTAGGTATATCATCTAAACATCATAAGTGATGGATGATTATTTTCATATGGCTATGATCATGTTATTTAAATTCCGAATCTATAATATTCCGTTATTCTCCAAACTCATACATCTATGTTCCTTTGTGTAGAAGGACAAGGTGCTCCAAACTAAACCACAAACACCACTCGCGGGATTCAAGTGGGAAAGCTTGCAAAAACCGTGAGCATACTCGATCCCTTTTTTCCTTTTAATCACTTTTGGGTGCAACATGTATACTATACAAACTACACTTCACTTTGAAACTATTTTAAACAAACTCTATCCATTATTGAAACATGAAACTATGTGTGATGATTGTTAATCTCGTATGCCATGTAAACTATTTGTGTTGATATATGCTCATTAACTATGCTAGCCTACCTTAACAATTATAGCGCTATAGGATTAACGCACCGCCCACGAGACTTAGGGTATTGTTAAGTTAAACATGTTAACCTCCCGCGATACTATGGGATAGGAAAAATTAAACGCGTTGGAAACTTGGGTTTGAACATATTGTTACACAATCTAGGGATACTAGTAACTCGCATATTATGATTTATGTGGATATGAGCAACTTTTTAGTCTATATTATGCTGTGTAAACAAACTTGAATGCTCGCCAACTTTTTGTTGATATATATTAATACATGTTGCAGGTTGATAGTTTGATGATGATGCGATGAAGAACAAAGATTAGGTGGACTTAGATACACACCTAAATTTATTTTATCTTTTGATGTTATGTGTTTTTTAACTATGTTGTATTTCCTTGGAATCTTGTATGACATTTAGTCCATTTATGAAATTTGAGTCTTATTATATTGTCACATAGTGTTATGATGTCTCTTGCAATATATTTCGTCTCATGATCGGTTGGGGTGTGACAGTTCCTGGGGTAACTCGGAACCTTGTGTCAGGACCAAAGTTAGACATGGACGGTTTTATTGTTTCCCATGGTCATCACAAACTCTCTATCCTCTATGATTTCGTTCTTTTTGGTACTGGCATTCTGGATGGTGGTCTCTATAGATTAGAACTAGATGATGATTTTTCTAAATCTTTGTTGTCATATAACATTAATGAATCACTCACAAAGATGAAAGGGAAACGAGACTTAGAGACTTCATCCATGTTGTGGCATCAACGTTTAGGCCACATCTCAAGAGAACGATTAAATCGTCTCATAAAGGATGAAGTCTTACCTCCTCTCGATTTCTCTGATTTTGGAACATGTATCAAATGTCTTAAAGGTAAAATGACATTAGCGAATAAGAAAGACGCCACTAGGAGCTCTAATTTATTAGAACCCATTCACACTGACATTAGTGGTCCTTACCAAATCGCTGGCATAGCTGGACATACTTCATTTATCACTTTCATTGATGATTATTAATGTACTTGTATCTTATTAAAGAAAATTCTGAATCTCTTACAACTTTTAAAGATTATAAAGCTGAAGTTGAAAAGCAATTAGATCGTCAGATTAAAGTTGTGAGATCAGATAGAGGTGGTGAATATTATGGAAGACATACTGATGTGGGTCAAGCTCCTGGTCCATTTTATGAGTTTTGTAAGGGCCAGGGGATTGTGAACCAATACACCGTGCCTGGTACACCTCAGTAGAATGGTGTCGCTAAACGAAGAAACCATACCCTTATGAACATGGTGCGTAGTATGTTAGCCAACACTAGTTTACCGTTATTTCTCTGGACTGAAGCGTTAAAAGCATCTATTCATATACTCAATAGAGTCCCTTCTAAGTCTATTCCTAAAACTCCTTATGAAGTTTGGACAGGAAGGAAACAGACTCTTAAATATATGAAAGTATGGGGCTGCATTGCTGAAGCAAAACTTTACGATCCTTTCCTAAGGAAACTTGACCCTAAAACAGTTACCTGTTTCTTTATTGGGTATCCTGATCACTCAAAGGGTTATCGTTTCTATTGTCGTTCCCATGTTACCCATATTGTTGAAACCAAGCGTGCTGCATTCCTGGAGGATTTCAAGGTCAGTGGGAGCAGCACCAACCCTTACGAAAAATTGCAAGAAGTACAAGACGTGGGGGGTGGGGGAGACTCGTCACTTACTATTACTTTGTTTACTCCTCTTGTACCCAATGCAACTGCACCTGAAGCTACTGCACCAACTCCAAATTTACCTCCACAATCAGAACCCATTATACCTCATAACGAAGGCACATCAAACGCTCAAAACCAACACAACACTGAACCCGATAATCAACTTAGGAGGTCATCTAGGCCCAAAAGGCCCACTAATTGGGATGATTATGTTACCTACCTGACTGAAATGGATCTCGGAAAGCTCAATGATCCTATCTCTTACAATGAAGCCATTAGCAGTGATCAGTCTTCTGAATGGAATAAAGCAATCATTGATGATCTTGAATCCATGAAGAAAAATGACGTTTGGGTTTTGGTAGAATTATCCAACGGTGTCAAACCCGTAGGATATAAATGGGTGTTCAAAACAAAACTAGACCCGATTAGGAACGTTGAACGCTACAAAGCGAGATTCGTTGCAAAGGGCTACACTCAGAAAGAGGGAATTGATTATCAAGAGACGTTTTCACCTGTCTCGCGTAAAGATTCATTAAGGATCGTCATGGCCCTAGTAGCTCATTTTGATTTAGAGCTGCATCAGATGGACATTAAAACCGCTTTCCTTAACGGATACTTTGACGAAGATGTTTACATGAAACAACCTGAAGGTCAGGAGCATCTAGTCTGTAAGTTGAAGAAATCCATTTACGGGTTAAAACAAGCATCACGTCAATCGTACCTCAAGTTTAATGAAGTCTTGAAGAAACAAGGTTATGTAAAGAATCAAGTGGATCAATGCACCTATCTCAAGATGAGTGGGAGCAACTTTACTATACTTGTCCTTTACGTAGATGATATTCTATTGGCAAGGAATAGTTTAGACATGTTGCATGAGTCGAAATGGTTACTCTCGCATAAATTCGACATGAAAGATCTCGGAGATGCTTCTTACGTCATTGGCATCGAAATTCACTAAGATAGACACAAAGGGATCTTAGGATTGTCTCAAAAGGCTTACATAGATTGTGTCCTTACACATTAAAACATGCAACAGTTCAAACCCTCCGTTGCTCCAGTAGTTAAGGGAGATGTTTTCGGTTCATTCCAGCGTCCGACAACAGAGGTTGAGAAGGAGCAAATGAGCCAGATACCATACGCGTCAGTAGTCGGGAGCCTGATGTATGTTCAAGTCTGTACTCGCCCAGATATCGCTTATATTGCTGGAATGTTAGGCCGTTATCAGACTAATCATGGCCTAGATCACTAGAAAAGCAGCTAAGAAGGTACTTCGATATCTGCAAGGGACGAAAGAGTATAAACTGACTTAAGGAAGAAGTGATCATTTAGAAGTGGTAGGCTATTCTGATTCTGACTTTGCTAAATGCAAAGATGACAAGAAATCCACTTCGGGCTATATCTTTATGTTAGCAGGCGGGCCCATTTCATGGAAGAGTCATAAACAACAGTTGACCATAACTTCCACAATGATGGTAGAATACATTGTTGTTTATAACGCAACCTGTCATGGAATGTTGCTTAGAAATATGATCACTGGACTCAAAATCGTTAATTCCATTTCTAGAGCATTGAAGCTTTACTGTGATAACTCAGCAGCAATTAGTTTCTCGAACAGTAATAGTTCGACTAGAGCTGGTTTATATCTCGATACAAAATATTTGTTCGTATGTGAACAAGTTGAGGAAAATAATCTTTGTATTGAGTATATTAGTACTAAAGATATGCTTGTGGATCCGATAACTAAAGGTCTCCCTCCTAAAGTTTACAAAGAATATGTTCAGAATATGGGATTTAGTAAAGACCTTATTTAAGCATATTGTACTAGCTTATGTTTTATGTTAATGAAATTTCCTCAGTTTGATTTTGTATGTCTCTAAGAATATGTTCAACCGGTATAATGGCAATAGACAAATAAAGTCACAAATCAAACAAAGGGCTTATGCATATTTTGATCATAACGATTAGGTTTTAAATTGAGGCTATAGTATGACTAATGGGGGTCTTGAGTCGAATGATGATTCAACGGTTGTATTTCTCTGCTATAGTTCTTGGTTTAAGGCTAAAATGAGTCTTAACTCCTGATCAGGCTTATCTAATACTCATAGTAAATGATTACTCGACTAACTGGCAGAATGTAAGATTAAATATATTATGTTTTGTATTTAATCTAGTAGCAATTATAATCATTTACATAATATAGTTCAAAATATATAACAACCTATTAAATAGGGATGTGCAACGGTTCAGAACCGGACCAAACCGAACCGAACCGAACCGGAACCGTTAATTGCTAAATTTAAGAACCGGAACCGAACCATATTATAACGGTTCCGGTTCGGTTCCGAACCGGTAAAACGGTTCTCATGTAAACGGTTCTCGCGGGAACCGTTGACAATTAAATCATAAAATTAACAATTCAATAAAAACAAATCAAACCATTTAAAACATTAACTAAGAGTTGCAACATTAAAAGTTCAAACCAACCAAAATAAAAGTAAGAAAGCAACAATAAAAAATTTCAAGCCATAAAACAAACTCTAAATAAAACTATTACAAACATCGTGTTAACAATTAAAACAAACATCTTCAAATTTCATTCGATCTGCATCCTCTCAATCTTCTCATAAACATCTAAATGAAACCAAGTGTTAGCAATTAAAAAATATAAACGAATAATGCATCTACTGTGTTTGGTTCACGTGAATAGATTGATCAGTAATGCATCTACTGTATTTACCAAGCGATACATTATTTATATACACATTTACAATTTGATCAACATTGATTTGATTATTTTTGTTCAATTTTTATTTTCACATACAGAAAAATATATGTATCAGAAAGAAAATATATGCAATCATAAAAAAAAGGTCATGTAGAATAGCGTACCTGTATTTGCAGGGTGTTGATTGAGATGAACTTGTATGATAGCAATTAGGGTTAGGGTTGAGAGATGGAGAAGAATTAGAAGATGAAAGATGAGATTGTGGAATGAATATAAGAGGAGGGAATAAGAATTAGGATGGTCCTATGATGTTGAAAAGCCCATTAATAAAATAGGGTTTTAAATATTTAAAATCCTAACTGGCTCTAGCGGTTCTTTAACTGGAACCGTGGTTTTAACCGGAACCGAACCGGGAACCTTTTTCACCCAAATTTAAGAACCGGAACCGGACCATATATACAAAAATATGGTTTGGATCTAGCGGTTCTGGTTCGGTTCCCCGGTTCTGGTGGTTCTGAACCGTATACTGCTCAGCCCTACTATTAAATAATTAGTTGGTAATTGTTGATGGACCATATTACCCTTATTAACTAATTGGGTTTCCTCTTAGGTGCATATATAAGGAGACTAATGTAGAGGTTAAAGGGTTACACAATTTACACAACCTAATTACTCTCATAACATCAATCGACCTCCTCTCCTCAACCGATTACCCTTTATCAGTTTTCATCATCACCATCATTAGATTGCACCCTAAGGAGGAACCAGATAACCTTGACAAGCATGTCGACTTCGATGGCTGCATCTTTTACTGGATTCTTTACTGGCCTGTCTGTAATCACGGGTATGTTTTCATGTTTTCCATTATGCTTAAAACAGAACTGATCAACACACCTCATCTTCATTTCGTAGGCTTTCCGGTGTGGGGTTCATCCCCGGGCGGCGAGGGTAGTCCTGGGCCGGATACACCGCCCCTTGGGGCCGTCCCCGTCGCCTTCGTCATCCCAAAGCCACTCGCAACGTCCCTCTTCCTTATCCAACACACACCCTTGATCCATCCACTGGGGATCATCCCTCACACTGGATGGCGTGGCCGCCTACGTGGCGGATCATCCCCAAAGGACTACCCTACTCCACACCCTTTAGCTTTAGTAGTTTTCTTTGTTATGCTTTCCTGTCCCCTCGTTTCCAATGGTAGAGAAATGAGTAACACAAATCCTCTACGGGGCGTTTGGTTCAATGAATGTTTTGTAATTGAAGTGGAAATGATAATGGAATTTGAATTTGAATGAAATCCTTTAAAAAAGGTTAACGTGTATGGTTGGTAAATTTATTAATAGAATAGAAATGTTGAAAAACGAATTTGAAAAAATTAACCCTCTCCCTACCTAAGGAAAAATCCGCTATTGATTGTCATTAGTTGTACTACGTCTTCATCCCTAAATTCATTTACAAGTTCAACCATAATAACCATGGCTAAAACCATTACCCTCATCTTCCTTGCATGATTTAGAGTTCGTTCGTTAGGAATGAAACTATCCCGTTGTGATTTTTATTTTATCCTGATTTATGGTTCACGTATTTCCTGGAAGGGAATTGCCTCATCATTCATTTGATTTTTGGCTCGTTCGTTTTCAGTTGTAAATATGCCATCGTTGTTTTCACAAAAATATTGTTTTGATTTTTATCCTATTTTCGACTTCCTTTCGTTTTTGTAAATGAGAGCCTCGTCACTTTTGGCCTTGACTTAACCTTCAAATTATGGAACACACTGAATAACTTTCAAATTATTCACAATACGTTCTTTTTTTTTAATTTCAATGCGTGGAATTCATTAATTTATGTTTTTGATATCTATAATTTATTTCAGTTTTTGAAAAATGTTTTTGGTTTATCTTCCTCATGAAGAATTAGTGGAACAAAAGCAGAATTATTCATTTGAATAAAAAAAATCATTTGCTTGTGATAAAAAAAAAGTCAATCGTTTGTATAGGAAAAACATTTTTTGATTAATAAAGAATTTGGATCAGTTTGTTGACGTGGATCATATTGTATTTAAGGAGATTATTGTCATTTATCCAAGAATCTGTTGGAATGAAAACTTTCCTTTAGTAGAATGAAGGATTCTTAAAGGAATTTGATGAAACGTTTTCCATTCTAATGTTCAACCAAACACGATTTTGGACCGAATCAATTTCAATTCCTTAGAATTCCATGAATCAAACGGGCCTCTTTGTGTTACCCGAGAAACGAGTTGTTCCTCCGGTTCTTGAATATCGTTCCTAGCAATCAATTGGTAAAACTTCGTTGTATAATCATCAACCGATTTAGCCCCCAGTTTTAAATTCTGCAGACGTTGGTACATCAACCTTTGAAAGTTATAAGGCAAAAAGTTGGACCGCAAGCACTTCCTCATCTTGGTCCACATCACGATCCTTGACTTTCCGAGCCTATTTTGTGTTAACTTCAATTGTTGCCACAACGCAGAGGCCCTACCACGTAACCTGGTAGCGATCAAGGCCACCCGCTTATTTTCAGGCAACTCCTTGTACTCAAACACCTCCTCCACGATAGCCAACCAATCCATGAACCCCTCCGGATTCAAACTAGTCCCATCTAATTCTAGAATATCAACCCTTATCCCAGAATCCCAACGCCTATTACCCCTTCCACGTTCTCTCCTTGGTCCCCCTTCCTGTTCGTCCTTGGAATTCGAACCATCACCAAATGGGTTACTAAAATCAGAACCATACCCATCATTGGGTCCTTGCCTCCTACGATTGATCAAGTCAGCCATCCGGTCAGTCAACTGATCGACCACTTGATACAAACATTGATCCACTCTCGCCATAAGCCGCTGCTCTAATTCCCGTTCATACACTTCATCGAGAGGCCTGTTGTTGTTTCTTCTCGGAGGCATTTTGAGCCAGGAATTCGGCTCTGATACCAACTAATGTAGCGTGTATTATGATAACGAAGAGCAAAACACGTTGATTCTGCGAATACCCGTGTTGTTCTTCCCCAAACCCGCAAAATTCAACCCAAAGGGCACATAATTTGAAGTGAAAATTGAGTTAATTCAAAATTGAAGTCTGATCTTTCAACTTACAAGAGAAACATATAAATAAGGACAGAAATTTGAAATGGGCCACAAAGTGGCCATGGGCCAAACACAAGCCCAAAAACAAAATGTCCAAAACACCTAAAAAAAACATAAAAACATAAATAACTAATAGAAATAAGCATTTTTTGGCCCGAACGATGTCCCAAACCGTCGTAGGCCATTTGTAGCAAGATGGAGCCTGTTCTCACGATTATTTCGCCTGGTCGCACGCCCAAAACGGACCCCCGTAGCCCAAGTTAGAGCCATTTTAGCGAAGCCCCTTTTGTTACACGATCTTGGCCTCCAAATACAAGATGACCCATTCCTCCACACTTAGACACGCATCAAAAACCTACAGTCATCTTAACTTACATTTTCACTTT
>JARYGA010011657.1:0-49640 GCA_030545235.1 Helianthus tuberosus | reverse complement strand
AGAACCAAGGTTTCGAGACCTTCCTCGAATTCATGAACGAAACCGCCTCCTCCTTGTTCCAGAACGTAATCAGCAGGGTTAACCCTCCCAGATATTGAATATTATCAAAACCAATATTAGCGATACGTAGAAGCTTATCAAAGTCTACCAACGTTTCTAAATCAGCTGTCCTCCCTACGATAGCCAACCCCCGAAACTCCTCAAAAGCCACCAACCTATCTGGCACCACAACCGATTTTACTTCAACCTGGGTATCCAGCCCTGGAACACTACCACCACCCTTGCTTCCACCCCCACCCATATTTTTTGAGCCTACCACTTCACTAAAGGATCTAAAATCCCTGACACCAAAAGTCTTGGCATTCATCCCCGGACCCACAGTCTTGGAAAGTTTCTCATTACCCACCGGAGCATCCATGGCATTCACATTCTCAAGAGCAAATTTGGCGATATTGATCCTCAGCTTATTGTCTCCCATCCTCACTCCCCTAAGAGCTTTCTCCATTTCCACCTTATCCTTCACATCTTTAAAACTAGCGAATCCAAACCTGCACCCACTCTTATCCCTCTTCTTCGGCACGAACGTCCCAGCCAACTCACCAAAACATTCCAGAAACTTCCTAAGCTCCCACGGGGTACAACCTTCTGGGAGATTAGACACAAAGAATTTGGTAACCAAAACACCAGCCATCGGACGACCCTTACCACAGACACAACCCAAGGAGAGGTTAACGGAATTTGAATCGGTCAAGCAAACTACACCCGGCAGGCGCGACCAATATCAGACCCGCTAAGCAATCCCGAAGCAAATCCGGAGAAGGGCCCCACACGCACAAAATCATCGACACAAACAAAACAGAAAGGCCACCCTCCCCAGACGGCGAATGGAAGAACCGGAATGAATGAGATAGGATAAAAGGTCACGTCAACACTTGAGGACCTCGTATACTATCCCAGACAAACCTTCTTCGTCGAGCCACCGGCGGCAGGGAAAACGGGAGAAGAAGAACAAGACATTGGGACTAACACATGAAAGACTTGAAAGTATTAATAACAAGATAAAGTGTTGTGCTACAAAGAACGTACTAACCTTGACTTAAAGCCATAAGAGTAGCCTCCATCTTCTGATAAAGATTAAGATTAGAAGACCAAAATGCCATATTAATAAAAGGGAAGGAAACACTATCATTGAAGAATACCTTCATAGCCATTTTGAATTTTCTGAAGAAAAACCTCTCATGTGTTAATACCTTCATTACAGATTAGTAGCCATTTTAAATTCTCTTATTCAAATATTTACAAATATCTATCATATGTTAACACCTTCATTAAGTAACAAGAAATTACAACCAGAGAAAACAATGAATATACACTTATTGTTAACTAAAACTGGGTAGATTAGTTACTAACACAACTTGCCTAATTTGCTCATTCAGCTAGCCCCTTCCTCTTTAAACTCCAAAACAAAAAAAACTTTTGTGATTCATGTGCCTTTATCAAATTAGCAATATCTCCAAAATGATTCAACATAAAGCTTAGAAAATGCAAAACCTTGATTCACCGAAAAAAGATGTAATAAAATCATTAATGAACTATACGAAAAAAGATGCATATAACGAAAATAAAAATAAAACCAGCAGCAAGTAATAGTCTTCAGACCAACAACTAGCCTCCTAAAACAAAAAAGTTTTTTTACTGTGCAATAATAAAAAAATGACAATAAAAAATTGTTTTGGGGCTTAGGCTATGTTTATCAATTGGGTGTCTTTCGATTATATTATATTTAATTTGGGATTAGTTATTATACAAGTTTGGTGTTATAAAATGTTTGGACTTATAAAAATTTGGAATTTTAATAAATTAAAGTATCATATTTTTAGGGGTATCCCCGTATTTATTCAAGAGTATCTTTTATATAAATCTGGAAAAAAAAATTACACTATGAAAACAGTGTTGAGCCATAGCCCGAGATACCCCTCATTATATTATACCTCCGCCACTGAAAAATACGTTTATTCAACAAAAAAAAATCCTATTGAAATTTCGTGCTTATACATAAAATCTGTATTTTTTTCTAAGGTGACACGTGTTTAGTTGCATTTTAAAATCTTAAAAGCATAATTCTTGCATGAATACGGCTAGAATGTATGTTATGTTTTACTCTTGGAGAATGTTTTACGCTTAACAGATTTCAGTACGATCGTGTATGAACCAAACATGCCTGAGACACATGATATTAAAATGTTCGGTTGTTCATAAAGTACATGTCCATGTTGAAACACTTTTGAACTCTTTTAGTTTACTTCACACATTATCATTTGTTCCTTGGTGTTTGTATTTTCGTTATATGCATCTTTTTTCGTATAGTTCACTAATGATTTTATTACACCTTTGTATTTATGTTTAGATTTTGTTTACCTTTCTATTGGTGTATGTTCCTTGGTGTTTGTATTTTCGTTATATGCATCTTTTTTCGTATAGTTCATTAATGATTTTATTACACCTTTGCATTTATGTTTAGATTTTGTTTACCTTTCTATTGGTGTATTATAAAGTTATATAAGTTAATGTTGCTATTTCTTGTGTCAATCTTCATAAACAATAAAAGCTTTCAAATTATATCTTATCTAACTATCCCACACATTTTGATTGTATTATACCATTGATAAACCCGTCCACCGGACGGGTATAGAACTAGTTAAGATATGTTATTGCAGTTCATAAAGGGAAATGTGGGTTTGGTGTAAGACCAATGTCGGATTCTGAAATACTAAAGACGTATTTAACTGTCCTTTTAGCAGTATGTTTGGCTGGGTATGCGCAAGATACTTGAAATTTATCAGAATTGCACTAGTTCAATGGAAGTCAATGGATTTGCCAATGAAACCGATGTATAATTTGCGATCATTCTTTGTGTTTACATATCGGTTGATTATGTAAGCGAGAGTCATCTGTTAATGTGTTTATTTTTTTTCATATATTCATTTCACTGATGATTCTCTTCTCCGGAATATTAAACGACTTATCGACTAAATCAGTCGTTGGTACAATCACCAAAGTATCACAAAGCTGAAAACAGATATGGACAAGTTAGAGTGGCTAGGGTTACTTTTTAGCTCGCTTACAATTTTATTGATGTATTGACTTATTGTTATGTTTGTTGTAGGTAGAGTTAGTTAATAGTTGGGCTAATGGATTCTTCAGATTCAGAGTTTTATCCTGCTATTCAAGTTTTGTAATCATGATTCTATTGAATCTTTATTTTGTTTTTAGTAGTTTTTGTGCATTGAGTTTAGGGTTACTAAAAATTTGAGCACTAGAAATTAGTAGACGTGATTCGTGCAAGTTATTAGCGGTTGAATTTCAAGAAAATGGTTGTTTATCTATAAAAAGTAGGAACCATTTACACTCGAAGGAGTATGATCAAATACAAACCACATTTTGCATACAAACTGTAAAAAACATTTAAAAAGTGTCACGTGGCATTCAACCAATTAGAGAGAAATGATAAAACGATAACCTAAATAATATCAATTATCTTGAATTCCTTATAATTATGCTAACAAGCAATTAATTCTTTATTTGGGTCTTCCTTTTTTTTCAATGTGCTGATAAAAAGTGTTGATATCATTTCACATATGTGCTAAAATCAATTATATTGGTTTATTTTCATGTGCTAATATAATTCAAAGTGCTCTTTTATGTAGTATTGTTTTAGTATGTGCTAATTTAACTTTTTTTAAGTATTAGGATCTGTTCTTACGGTTTGTAGGATAAATATCGTTTGTACTGTAACCAACCTCTACACTCGAATATAGGATTGTCAGTAGGGCTTATGAACTTCGGGATTAATTAGGTGTGTCATTTTTTTTGCTGGGAATAAACTATCAAGTTACATGTATGTCGTTGTTTTCAAAATTTTGATGTAATTGAAGTTTTTTTTATGGGCGCATTGATATCGCAAACAGACCCTGCATTGGTAGTTCAATGCTTGCTGAAAAGACATTATATTCAAATACTTTTCATAAAATCAGTCTGTGAAGAACCCAGGTTCTTCGTGGTACATTGATGTTCTAAATGTGGTCTATAAATAATAAACTAGACACCTAGTAATATAAAACCGACTCAACTAAACTAGACCACACGACCAGTGTACCTCTCAATGTAGTACAGATTAAGTAAGTTTGAGTATCGAACCCACATGACAAAACTAGAAAACAAAACTAGACTCAACTAGGACTCTAACAAATGGTTGTGTAAAAAATCAACCCGAGCGGGTCGGAACTTCTACGATGATGAATACGAACATAGCCACACCTCGTCTTCTCTGCTTCATCCTAGACCTGCAAATAAGAAAAAGAGAGAAACACGGGGATGTAGAGACGGAAGTTAGGGAAAGAATCCCCTATTTCCAGCTATAAAAGTGTTTGCCCCATATCTCATGCCCTGATAAAGAGGTGGAGACCTCCTTATATAGGAGATATAGGAAACCCTAACCTCAATGGCCCAGGCCCAGTTAGGGGTTGTCTCTACAAGCCCACAGCCTAGTATAGTATAAACTACAACGCGCTGTGCTTTGCGGGTTAGTACGCAATAATAATAAACATTAACATAAAAGGCGATAAGTGACGTGTAACCATTTGGGCTGGGTCAAGTACCTTATCGCGTCATGTCCCCCAAGTCCAGTTTTGCTCTCGCGTGCAAGCGCTGAGAGTAGCACTGGACTTATTAGGAGCTCGGGAGTGAAGATCACTAATTTTAGGCTTACATGTCGTCCGGGTGCGAGAAAGTTGCTGGCCACGTTTGTTGTGGTTGTCATTAGCTGTGAGTGGAGATAATGGAGCAATGAATAGTACACAATCGTTCATGGTGGAAATTGGTGGGGCAAACCTGGCGCACACTGATTGGTTATAGACAATTGCCGTTTGCATTACCCAAGCTTGTTAAGGTTGCGCGTACGCGGTTAGGTCCCGCGCATGAGCCTTGGAACAGGCTGAGTTTTGGTAGTTCAGTGTATCACCTTTGGATGATCTTTTCGGGTGTGGCCCTGCCTTAGCGGTGCGCACACAGTCATGTGGGCTACTACAGAATATCCACCCTGTGGTTTGACTTTTGTTGGTTAACATATGGTGCGCTAACGACGTTCAACTCATTGAAAGAGTTGATGTTGATGTGACGACGGTCCCTACCATGCGTCCGTGTCATCGGGATCTCCGTCGTCGTAATGTGCAGCCATTAGTGGACATAGATGCACATGCAGATGTTATGCCACCTTAGGCAAATGTAGAACCGTTGGTGGTTGTACCGGTCGTTATTATTGATGATCTGGTTATTGCAATTATCGTTGCAGTCGGAAAGAATGATATACAATGCACCCCTGCAGAAGTGCTTGCTATGCTCAGTGACTTCAGATGGGTGCTTAGAGTGTTATTTATGTTCCCTACAATGTTTTTATAATTGTGGGACAAGTACTTGGTTTTTCATCAGTGGTTATGCATCTATTACCAAGATACCCACTGGAGTAGTAGTGGTTGAATACATCTATTACCAAGATGCCCACTCTTAACGCGCTCTATGTTGTGAGCAATACTATTTTGTATGTGTAGGTATTTGTATTAGCTACGTTACACTTAGTATTGTCGTTTTATGTTTTACCGTATTGTGCAGTTCAGATGCAATGGTATGTTGTGTTTACAAATGTTTATATGAACACTTGTTGATATAAGAAAGTGCTTTATAATGCGTGTGGCGTTAATGAACACTTGAATAAAAGAGTGTTTTCTACGCGCTTAGCGTGAGTGAACACTCATTGAGATAATAAAATGCTTTATCACGCTAGCGTGAATGAGCACTTTATGTACACTATTATGTGTTTTTCCTGGACGCGCATTGGCGTGTGGAACACTTACAGTAGGTAACACGTTTATTTAAATTGCCTCGTGCGAATAATCCCTGTCGCCTACGGCGTATGGGTTTTCGTTTATTCATATCGCCTATTGGCGTGGAGAATACATATCTGAATAAGTATTTTTCCTATCGCATAGCGTGTGGAATACTTGTAAGTATATTGGTTTTGTCTTGCGTTTGTCTTGACTACCAAATTGCATATGTTGTGTCGAGTGGTATAGTTGTAGGCCAAATGATGTGAGGAGTATAGATATCGTCTTGCGTATTGAAACACTCACATTATATAAGAACCGATACGGGATAATGTGTCGCGGATATCACCTTAATGGGCAGCCTGAGAGAAGATTATCACTTTTAAGGCGTAATGGCGCTATATCCTGCTAGTCCCCCAGTTCAATGCTGCTAAAGTGTGTTAGTAGCTTTGAACTTGATAGGTAATGAAAAGAAATCGGCAAGTAAACATGCAGTATATACGGACCATCATATAGAGATATATGTATATAGTCAAGTGAACCAAGGGCATGCAATGAGATGCGAGGCGCGTTTGAACAAATGAAGGTGCGTTGCGTCGCTAAATAAACAATAAAAGAGAATTGTATATGGAATTGTGTTCCTAAATATGTAGCTCAACATAATGAACTCCAGCTTAGGTATGTCCTTACCAAAGTATAGCTTGGAGAAGGCGTAAACAGGGACAAGGACCAACCTACAAGTAAGAAGATTTGACAAGAAGTTGTCCAACCGATATCACGTTGTTGGAGAAGGGTTTTTAGGTGTGTAAATCGAATGCTTCAACCAAGGCCTTTGGTCTTGGTGACTACGTTATGTGGTGCTTGTAGTGTTACACTGTCCCCTTCCCTTGTTTCAATGTTGCTAGATAATGTTAGCAGGGGCGTCATGTGCTCGATGTGTCATGTTGGAGACGGCGAGAACATTATCAGGAGGACTGTCTAGCTTGAGGATGTCTATTCCTACCGATGTGCCTCTCGGTTTTACTAAGTGCCAGCTTTCAAAACTTAGTTGTAGTTGGGGCCTGAGTGGTTAGCCCGTCGTGCTAGTCTCCCAGTCTATTGTTGCTTAAATAAACATTAGGAACATTGAAATAACAAAGTAGAAATTTGCATTATTTGTATGTATACATAAGGTTTGCCAAAACACGTCCTACTTAGACAAAGACTATTTTATGTACAAGACGAAATGATAGAGCTTGGTTGTTTTTTTAACATTTCTTGCCCATGGTGGTATCATACTGCGATGATAATATTTATGTAGTTTCGATCATTTTGAAGAAAATGATTTACTTATGCTCTTTTCAATGGTAAAGGTTATCTATGCCACCAAACTTCAAGTACCGGTTTATGTTAGTTAACGTTAATGCATGTCCACGATGTGGAAGATGATGTGGATGTTGGGGAGGTTACACGACATCCCATAGTCTTAGTTGAATTAATATACGCTCATATATGTTTAAAAGTTGTGCAACAACAGTTGTACAATCTCGTGCTATAAAGCCTCGGCACATGTAAAATGTGGTGTAGTATAAAGAGGAAAACATTGGACCATTATAAGTGATCTGGTCCCGTTAAAAGCTCTAGTAACACGAATTAAAGCACCTCGCCGGTGTATGTGCGACATACACGGGTGGATGAGTGGCGACGTAGGCGCTACAACGGTGGCGTGACTAAATGCGCCACAACTCCATTTATAGTAATAGGCAAGATGGTGGGAAGGTATATCTTTATGTATGACAACTGAGAATTTCCATCGGGTACTGATGTATTGCAAAATACATCCTTTATTCGTGTATAGTTTGAATAGATTTTCGTTATTTTTAGTTTCGTTTACGTTAGAATGTGCATACTATTGATAAGATTGTGTTTTTTCCAGGTCTTGGTACTGAATATTGCTGAGAATGGAGTGAAAACGAGTCAAAATGCTGAAACACCAAGTCTCGGAACAAGCTTAAAAGAGTTAGAAAATATTTTGAAGTTTTTGAGATGTGCAAGCTGGGAAATTTACGAAGCAGGCTATGAAAAAAGAGATGTGGCGTCGCGCCACAGCTATACCCCTCCACCGTCGCGCCCCGCCACCAAAGAAAAGAAGATTTCTGGAATTTCACAAGGTCGCGTCACGCGACCTCAACATCTCTTACCCGTCGCGCGACGCGACGGGGTTAAAATTCGAGTTTAATCCGTTAAGTCCTAGGGTTTGCTATATAAACTCAAGATAATCATCATTAACCGACGTTACGAACTCAAGAAACCCTAGGCGAATTTCAGAGAAGATTTTACGGTTTTCGGAGTACTTTGGCGTGCAAGAATCATCCGGTTGAAGCTCGGAGCGTAGGAAAGAAGATTGTTCGGGTCTTATCTCCCGGTTTTCGTTATTTTCTTGTTTCGATACTTTAATGATGAATTCTTGTTTTGAACTTATTTTGTTGACTTTAGACATCCTGTTTTCAGGCTAAAACCTTCGTTACTACCTAGGTTAGATGATAGTTTAATAAAGTTTGGATTTTTAATGGTTTTCTATTGTTTGGTTATGGATTTATCTTTGAAAGTAAATAATTCTAGAACCTTTAATTTGGTGCGTATGCATATTTAATTTTGATTGTTGATTATTTGTTGTTTCACATAAATTTTGGTGGATGTCTTTCACATAATGAATTTGTGTTGATTATTCGTGTCTTTGCGGGTTCGGGTTATCTTTGGGTAAATCGGCCGATAGCCTTAGAAACAGTAATTAAAATTCAATTAGAATTAAGTATTCTGCTTAACTTGTCGCTGAGAGGCTCGAGTTAGTTAGTAGGTCTCAGTGTGATATATAGCTAAGTTAGGTTTTGAGAGAAGTCGGTCTTAGTTCCCTAATTGCACATGTGTCTATTAAACCAAGTTAGAATCTAGGATTGCCTTAGACTTTCACGCTGAGAGGTAGATTGTCATATTAGGGCACTTTTAGAGACGTTAGAGGACTGAGAGGAAGTCTAACAATCGGTGTTCATAACAGCCTTGTAGGGTTTCCTAGGTTTCTTCCTGAGAAGGGTCGGGAGGTCTTAGCATGAGACACCTTAGGGTTTAGTACTTTACGATCCCGGTTCCATACCACAATAGTACCGTTAGAAATCCATTCCTAGTTAAACTGGATTCAAGCCTAGGTAGTCGTTAATCTCTAGTGAATTAAACCTTAGTTCTTGTTCGTGTCATAGTCTAGTTTTATTTTAATTCCAATTTTAGGATTTTAGTAAAACCCCCCTTTAAAACACAACAATAGTTAAGTCGTATCAGTGTCAGTCTAAATAAATTCGTTAAAGTAATTTATTAGAGTCCTTGTGGGTTCGACATCCGGACTTGCTTTTCTTTGCTAGAGTCGACCGGTTCACTTGCCGGTGAGTAGTTTAGTCAAGTTAGAGAGTCTAGATTATTATTACTTGAGTCTAAATTTAGGTTTATTTTGGTTTATTTATTTAAACTACTTCAAGTACATCAATTTTTTGGCGCCGTAGCCAGGATTCTTGGCAATTGCGTTAATTACTTTGTTTGGATTTCAACTGATATCTATACGTGCTTTTTGTGTGTTTTTGAGTCATAGGAGTCCAAGTAATTTTAGTGTCTTTTTATTTTTAGAGTCTTTTGTTGGAGTCGTCTTACTTGTTTGTTCTCGGTTTTGCAGTTCATGCCCCACACGCGTTCTCAGGGACCAGTGAAGTTACCGATCGACAAGTCTTCCTTCTCCACATCTAGTTCACAGGTTAGAAAATCTTCAACTTCATCTTCAGCCCCTTCTGACTCTACACTACAATCTAAACCACCAAACTTTGACTTCACCCCGAAGTCGTCACCCCACAACACCCCACCACTGTCCCGTCCAACTAGTCCACCACCAGTTCACCAAATGGCCGATAACCAAACTGTCCACCAACGCTCCACCGTGGGTTTTACCGCAAACTCACCCATCACCCTCCCTGAAATCACCAATGACAAGTCTTGGAAAATTCCTTCATACATAATAGCCGCCATTAACAACTCTTGTCAGTTTCACGGTCGTGATGATGAGTGTGTGCCTGCACATATCAACCGTCTCACCCGTCTTTGCAGCACCTTCGGTATCGAAGGTGTTAATCTTGATGCCCGATATCTCCAAGTCTTCCCATTTTCGCTTGCTGGCTGCGCAGCCACATGGCTCGATTCGCAGCCAGCAGGTGCTTATACTACTTGGGCTGGACTTCGAGATGCCTTTCTTGCTAAGTATTTCCCACCTGCGAAGGCATCTCGCCTTCGAGATTAGATCCATTCATTCAGAATGGAGCCTAACGAACCGTATCACTTAGCTTGGGAGAGGATTCAAACTTTACTCTCGAGTTGTTCCCAACATGGGCTTTTGGAATGGGCTTTAGTAGAAAAATTTTACAATGGTCTCACCCCTGAGTGTAAGGCCCGATTCGACACATCTGCAGGAGGCCATCTTATGGGAAAGAAATCTGTGGCCGACTGCAATGATCTCTTTGAGAGCTTCGCTCATGCTGATATAGATCATAGTGCTACCAGCAGGAATTCTATTCCTGTGACTACTTCCTCATCTTCCCGAGGAGTAAACCAAGTCGTCTCAGACTCAAAGGTAGCATCTCAACTTGAGTATATCACCAAAGAGTTATTAGAAATTAAGAAGAAGGTCGATCGGTGCAAAGTTTGTAGAGGTGGGCATGACACCGTAGATTGCCCAACACTTACCCTAGAATAGGTGGAGTACATAGCAGGTCAAAATAGGGGTCCAACTAACCCGTTCAACAATAGTAACTCTAATTGGCGTGCTAATAATTATCGCTCTTCAGGTAACCCCCCTGGTTTTCCATCAGGCCAATATTCTAGTGGGGGTTCGGGTCAAACAGGTCAGTTTGCTAGTTCAGGTTCAGGGGGCAGTTCAGAGGTGAGGGGTCAAACCAAGAGGTTCAACCTAGGAATGAGGGGTCAAATAGTAGTTTATCTAGGATAGAGGACCTTCTTACCCAGCTAGTGGTTAAGGACCAGGCCACCCAACGTACCTTAGAAGAACACGCTACATTCCTAAAGAATAACCATTCGAATTTCTTAGACCTTCAAAGGCAAGTTGGGGATATTGCACGCCAGTTGCAAGAACGGCCTCCTGGTCAATTTTCGGGAAATACAAAGCCCAACCCATCTGGCACTTTGAAGGCAATTTCAACCCGTAGTGGTAGGACCTTAGGAGAGGTAGTGAGACCTGAGAGTGTTGAGATAGAAGATGAGGAGCCCGTAGATGAAGAGATTGAGATGGAGGCTCCCGGTAAAGTGCAACCTAGGTTAATCCCAGCAAGTACCGCACACACCGGGGGGCCTTCAAGTGAGAATAGTATAGAGAAACGGCCCATACAAGTTGTTCCATCACCCACTGTTGATCTTTCCCGTGCTCCATTCTATTCCCGTCTCAAAAACCAAACTTATTCTAAAGAGTACGGGAAATTTTTAGAGATCTTTAAGCAACTTAGAATCAACCTTCCTTTCATAGAAGCCCTCTAATCGATGCCTAAATATGCAAAAATTTTAAAGGACCTTCTAAAACGTATGGATAGGTTAGGAGAGGTTTCTAACATTCCCCTTAGTGGCGGGTGCTCCGTCATAGTCTTGAACAAGGTCCCGGAAAAACTGACGGATCCGGGCCCTTTTACCATCCCGTGCTTGTTTGGGAGTGATATCGAGTGTAGGGCCCTAGCCGATTTAGGGGCGAGTATAAACCTCATGCCATATTCCATGTATGAGAGGTTAGGTCTAGGAGAGTTATCCCCTACACGTATGTCTTTGTCCCTAGCCGATAGATCAGTGAAGTATCCACGTGGCATAATCGAAAACCTTCTAGTTAAAGTGGATAAATTCGTTTTTCCCGTAGTCTTTGTCGTTCTTGATATGGAAGCCGATGAAAAGGTTCCTATCATTCTAGGACGCCCATTCTTATGTACCGCCAAGTCGGTGAGGAGAGAGTCACTTTCGAGATAGCACGCTCCATGGAACACCCTAGTGGTTCTGATGATCTTAGTAGTCCTTGTCATTCGGTCTATTTCATAGAGTCTTTCTTATCATGTGTTGACCATTGCTTTGACTATATTAGTGGAGCCGACTTAGTTGAGGGTAAGTTAGATGAGGTAGTTGAGAAAGTAGAGGAAGTTGTGAGTGAGAGTGAGGAAGGAGAAGAGATCGAGTGGGTCCCCGAAGTGCTAGAGTTGAGTGAAGTAAAAAGTGAGATTGAGAGTACACCTATAGAGAAACCCGCCCCATTAGAGCTTAAGGTTCTCCCATCCCACTTAGAGTACGCTTTCTTAGGTGAGGGGTCCGATTTTCCCGTCATTATTTCGTCTAAGTTAGAGGAGGGGGAGAAGGGTAGGTTGTTAGAGGTGTTGAGAGAGAATAGGGAAGCCATTGCATGGCGACTTTCAGACATCAAGGGCATAAGCCCCACCTATTGTACCCACCGGATACTCATGGAAGATGATTATAAGCCGGTGGTGCAACCTCAACGGCGCCTAAATCCGAACATGCAAGAGGTTGTTAAGAAGGAAGTCCTCAAGTTGTTAGATGCCGGGTGATATACCCTATTTCCGATTCACCATGGGTTAGCCCGACCCAAGTCGTTCCAAAGAAAGGTGGGATGACGGTAATCATGAACGAAAAGAACGAATTAATCCCTTCTCGTACCGTTACCGGTTGGCGTGTGTGCATCGACTACCGAAAGTTGAATGACGCCACCCGGAATGACCATTTCCCCTTGCCATTCATTGACCAAATGTTGGAGCGTCTAGCGGGTCAACAATTCTATTGTTTTCTCGATGGATTTTTGGGTTATTTTCAGATCCCAATCGCCCCGGAGGATCAAGATAAAACGACGTTCACATGCCCTTACGGCACTTATGCGTATCGCTGCATGCCTTTCAGGTTATGCAACGCTCCGGCTACTTTCCAAAGATGCATGGTTGCTATATTCCAAGACATGCTTGAGACTTCTATGGAGGTTTTCATGGATGACTTCTCGGTTTATGGCGCCACTTTCGATCAATGTCTTCTCAATCTTGATAGGATGCTTAAGAGATGTATAGAGACAAATCTTATGCTAAATTGGGAGAAATGTCACTTTATGGTGACGGAGGGGATAGTTTTAGGTCATAAGGTGTCTAGAGAGGGGATAGAGGTGGATAGGGCCAAGATAGATACCATAAGTAGATTGCCTCCACCTACTAGTGTTAAGTCCGTTCGTAGCTTCCTAGGTCATGTGGGCTTTTATAGGCGTTTCATTAAGGATTTTTCTAAGATTACGCGTCCCATGACCCGACTTTTAGAGAAAGATGTACCTTTCATCTTTGATGAAGAGTGCATCAAGGCTTTTGATTTTTTGAAGGCGAAACTCATTAGTGCCCCTATCCTTGTTTCGCCCGATTGGAGTTTGCCTTTCGAGCTCATGTGCGATGCAAGTGATTATGCCGTAGGTGCGGTTTTAGGTCAAAGAGTTGATAAACATTTTCATCCACTCTACTACGTGAGCAAAACTTTAAATGATGCTCAAGAGAACTATACCACCACGGAAAAAGAGCTCTTAGCCGTAGTGTTTGCGTTTGATAAATTTCTCTCATATCTTGTGCTTTCCAAAACCACCGTGTTCACCGACCACGCCGCTTTGCGTTTTATTTTCCAAAAGAAAGACGCAAAGCCATGCCTCATTAGATGGATTCTTTTGCTCTCCGAGTTCGATATCGAAATTAAGGATAAAAAGGGAGCGGAAAATGTAGCTGCCAACCATTTGTCACGCTTAGAGGATCCTAAGAGAGAGGAGGTTCGTGAGGATTCAATAGGAGACACTTTTCCTCATGAAACCATAGACTTTGTTAGTGCCGTGGTAGAGGGTTTGCCATGGTTTTCGGACTTGGCAAATTATTTAGCGACCGGCGATATTGTGAGGGGTATGTCCTACCAAAAAAAGAAAAAGCTTCTTAGGGATGCTAGGAAGTACATTCGGGATGACCCGTACCTTTTTAGGATAGGTGGTGATCGAGTGCTTAGGAGGTGTGTTTCAGAAGAGGATGGGATGGACATCCTTAGACATGTGCACGAGGGTTTAACGGGAGGCCATCACGGGCCAAATGTGAATGCACAAAAGGTTTTTGATAGTGGCTTCTATTGGCCAACGGTAGTTAGAGATGCCATAGCGTTTGTTAGGACATGTGACCGTTGCCATCGTACTGGCAACATCTCATCCAATGATGAAATGCCCCAAAATCCCATCCGAGTTCTTGAAGTCTTTGACGTTTGGGGTATTGATTTCATGGGACCTTTCCCCTCATCGAGTGGGAATAGGTACATCCTCGTGGCCATTGACTATGTCTCAAAGTGGGTGGAAGCTCAAGCTTTGCCTACTAATGATGCCCGAGTGGTGGTGAGATTTCTTAAGAAGTTATTCACACGTTTTGGAGTCCCTAAAGCTATCATAAGTGACCGTGGTACGCACTTTTGCAACTCCGCCATGGAAAAGGCACTTGCGCGCTACGGTGTCACTCACCGTCTTTCTATCGCATACCACATGCAAACTAGTGGCCAAGTAAAGAATGCAAACCGAGGGGTGAAGAGAATCTTAGAAAAAACGGTAGGAAAAAGTAGAAAGGATTGGTCGGAAAAGCTCGACGACGCATTATGGGCATTCCGCACCGCTTACAAAACACCGTTAGGAACCACACCTTCATGATTGTGTATGGAAAAGCGTGCCATCTTCCGGTGAAGTTAGAACATAGAGCTTTGTGGGCATCGAAAATTGTTAACCTCGAGCTTACCGAAGCCGCAAGAAGGAGGTTCTTCCAAATCCATGAATTAGAGGCTCTAAGGGATGCCGCCTATGAACGATCTTGGAGTATCAAGGAGAAGACTAAGGCGTTGCATGATAGGAGGTTGCGAAGGTTGAAGGAGTTTAAGGTAGGTGATAAAGTACTCTTATACAATTCAAGATTGAAATTGATAGCGGGGAAGTTGAAAGCGAGATGGACCGGACCGTATGTGGTAAAGGAGGTGTTTCCATACGGTACCGTCGAGTTGTATGACGAAGTTGATAAAGGTGTGTGGAGGGTAAATGGTCATCGATTGAAACACTACTTGGGAGGTCCCATTGATACTATCGAGGAGGAAGAAATTCCTCTAGAGGACCCACCCACCTTCACCGAGCAATGAGTTGAGAAAAGTTTCGTTTATAGAATATGTACCGTTTGTAAATTCGTTAATTTTCGTATTTCTCGTAGTTTTTCGTGTTTGTGTTTTGTGTATTTGAGAAATTTTGCAGGAAACATACCATTGAAAAGCTGAATTTGCGAAGAAAACGACGTTCCAGGTAAGTCCCAAGACTTAGAAAACATTTGGGATGGTTTGGGGAAGGTTTGGTAAGACTTAGAATTTTTTCTAAGTCAAGAAACTTGAAAAATTACGCATCCTACTGTCAAAAAACGGCTGTGGCGTCGTGCCACCATAAAACACTTACCCCGTGGGGCTACGCTACCCCTAGAGTCCTTAAACCAACACCTGAACCCCGAGAATCTGAACCCCCAGACTTGAACCACCCCGTGGTGCTACGCCACGGGTTGCTTGTTTCACCTTAGCGCTGCGCGACGGTCCCTATATCGTTTTAAACCTCATCTTTCTACCTACCTTCCCCAAACACTCAACCTAATTCTTTTTCCACCACCCATCGCCGAACAACACAAAAATCACCATATCTTCATCATCAGTCCACCGTTTACCACCATTCCACTTCCCTTGTGATCGGATTTACGTGTCGACAAAACCCCACCGAACGAAATCCACGATTAACCACTATTTCAAGCTGATTAGGGACTTACCATACACGAAAAAGTTTTTGATTTTCTTGCAAACCTTCATGATTCAGGCATGGCTTCTTGCAATATTCTCTTCTTTAATGCGTTTCGAGTCAAGGTCGTAGGTTTGTCGTGTCAGTTCTATGTCAGTTTTGTCATTTTTTTGATTTTGAGTCCGTATGTTAGGTTGTCGAGTCAATCCGGTCGGTTCAGTCGTAGGTCACGTCAAGTCGGTGTCGAGTTCGAGTTCTTAGCTATCTTGTAGTGTTAGTTTTTGTTGAGTTAGAGTGTGGGTCGTGTTAGCTAGTATAGTTCAAGGTCGCGGCATGGGATTGGTTTGGGGCATTTGAGTATTTGCAGATGGCTCGGGTTGGGGTATGCTTGCTATGTTGGTCATATTTTAGGCTCGGGATTACTAGCATTGAGTGTGGGGATGCGGTTGGGTAATGTTTGAGTTTTAATTCAGATTTACAAGCCGTTTTTGACCTGTTTCATTGCTTCGACATTAAAGTTTTAACCTTTGCTTTGTGGCGACTCAATGTTAGTTTGGTTTGTGGTTTGATATGAGTATATGTTTGATGGCTTGGGATGGTGAATGAATTTGCTTGATGATTGAATGGTTTGGGGATATTGACGCATAAAGTTCCAAGCTTGCGTATTGAAACGGAATTTTTGCAAAGATAAAAACCTCCTTTAACTAGGCGGAGTTTTTCAATGCTAAATTTGTTTTTCAAACTAATAAATCGTTGATTTTTAAGCAAGTTTTGGACTTCAATGTTTTGTTTAGGCACTCGTTTTTAATTGTGGACAATTAAAAGTGCCGAGGGGGTAGTATACATTGAGTCTAGTTAGTGTCTTTGAGTCGTCTTAGTGTTGTTTTAGCCTAGTTTTAGTCGTTGTTAGTTGTGTTTGGGTTTACTTGCACGTACAAGTGATTTGAGCTCGCCCGTACTCAATCTCCATTCGGGCGAGTTTAACTATCACTTAGCAATTGTAAAAGGTAACACGTTTGTTTAGCCACGAATGAAATGCTATACAGCTATTCTACTTTTTCAAAGAATTTTTTTTTATAAAAATCCAAAAAAATATATAAAAATTTCAAAAAAATTAAAAAATGAAAAAAAAAATACCAAAAATAGTTTGTCATTACTAATTGTCTGCTTGTTTTGTCTTGATTATATCTGTTTTGCAGGCATGGCTAGTAGTTCGCGTAGAGGTAGGGCGCGAAAGACAGGTGCGGGTCAGTCGGCACCACAACAGGATCCACCCCAGCAAGACCCGGTTCCGCAAGAAACTCCGATCATTCAGATAGCTGCCGATGATCCTAAGTTGAGAAAGATCGAGGATCAATCGTCTTATCATTTTATCCCAGATATGAAAATGCGTAGAGCCAATCACCCGATATTGAAGTTTGAGCCGAGTACATCAGAATGGACACAAGTATGATAAAATGAAGAATACTAATCTACTTCAGCACAGGGTTATAGATTGGTTGTGGTTGAGTGAAATAGGCTCGAATCAGGAAGTTGCGGACCTCTTGGGTCCGAAGTTGACAAATGCGTTGGAGTGTACGCAGCCGTAGTATGAGGAGCTGGTGCTGGAGTTTCACAGCACTTGGATGCATAAGGAGGGGAAGTTTGATAACGACACAGCTGTGTCGTTCAGCTTAGGTAGGCAGGTTTATGAGATGAATATGGCGAGGTTTACTATAGTATCGGGGTTTTATACTGAAGAGGAAGTGAAGCAGCCGGAGTTTGTTTCTAGTTTGAGGGGTGCTTATTCTATACCTAGGGATTACAGTGTTGGGAGAACTGAGCTACGAGAATTCTGGAAGACGATATCTGATCACCCGTTCACGACTGCAAACCTGATCACTTCGGTTCGTAACCTGATTTACCGGTATGTGTTGAAGATTTTATCTACTACGCTGGTGGGTCGGAAATCTAGGGAGAATAAGGCAAATTGAATAGAGCTGTTCATTCTCATGTGTCGAGTACAGAACCATGAGATGAACTTAGCGACTGTGTTGGCGGATTCGTTTAGTAGAGGTCGTCGAGGAGGTCCTCGGGATAGTTTAGATATGGGCCCCTATATCACTTGGATTGCACGAAATTTGGGGGTGTTTACCAAATATCTCCCCGAATTTCTACACGAGGGGCCCAAGACGGTGACATTTGGGATCAAAGAGTTGCAGCAAGCAGGTATAGTGTCATGGACGGAGCCCTACGGCTGTGAGCCGAACAGGCAGGGTCCGCAGGTGCAGCCGCCAGAGGGACATCTAGCGGAGGATGTGACGCTTCAGGTTGATCCTACACACCGACAGCGGCCACCACAGCGACACGAGTTGCCAGCACACCAGTACCCTCGCAGACAGCCACCACCTGTACCTCTTACCTTGGAGTCGTTCTCTGTGTATGTGGAGCAGAGGTTCGACAGGTTGGAGCACCTTATTTTGACAGGTCAGGATAGGCAGGAGGATGCCCTCCGATATATTATGAGTAGGCACAGCATGGGGATTCCAGACTTCTTCCAGCCGAGACAGCAGGGTAGCTCGGCTGGTACTGCTGAGAGGTTTGATCCGATTCCCCCGATTCGTGTATTTGGAGAGGGCATTTCAGGTGCAGGTGGGCGAGAGGAGAGCAGTCACGAGACTGCTAGCGATCATGATGAGGACTAGTGTGGGGATGATATGAGGATGAAGCAGCAGCTGACTACTATATCTTTTGTTTGATTATTTTTCTTTTATGTTGTTTTTTATCCTCATTAGTTGGTCTGTACTTATACTGATATACTGTGAACAGGTTGGTTAGGGAGGTTGGGTTGGTTGATGTTGAAACTGATGATCTTTTTATTATATATATATTATTATGGTTTGGTAGTTTGTGTTGATGATTGATAGGTTGATTTTTAGCCGTTTTCGTTCGCGTGTCCGAGGTTAGGAGTTTTTTGCTAAGCGTGTTTCGAATTGGAGGGCTTATGTGGAAACGACTAGCACTTTGACAGTCTCACATATTCAACTAAGTCGTTTCCCTTTTTGTTGTTGTATTTTATTTATTTATTTCGTTATTTAGTTTGTTATTTATTTTGTTAGTTCGTTAGTAGTTTAGTGGTTGTTTTTCTTAGGTAGTTTGAAGTCGTATTTCTGTTCTTGCACTAGGGACAATGCAATCTTTAAGTGTGGGGATGGGATACATGTAAATAATCGAGTCTTATATTGAAAAATACAAAAAAAATTGAAAAATCCAAAAAAAATTGAAAAATCAGAAAAATGTCTTTTGAAATGAGAAGTTTGCATAATAAAACGGAAAATGACAGAAAAGATGAATTTTTGCTTGGGTTTGAATAATAATAATAATATGAGATTAAAATAAATCGAGCTTGCGTCTAGTTAGGGATGTGTGGATAGGCCCGGGTTTGGTTTTAAGTCCCTTTGAGCTAATACACCTTAATTGTCGGCATGCTAGTGGGTTTTCGCCTGGGAGATATGGGAAATTGAAACTGCTAATAATAGTATAAAGGACACCGTTATAAGTTAAAACCGTTAGAGTTTGTGATCATGCGGAAAATAGAAAAAAGAAAATAAAATAATGAGCTAGAAACTGAATGAAAGTAGTGCATTCCTATGTAGTCTGGGTTGGGGATAGTGACTTTACAACCGGATTACCGCTAGGGTGTGTGAAATCGACCTTGTAAAGAAAAGAAAAAGTACCGAAGCCAAAGTAATCCGAATTGGGGATAGCGACTCTACAGCCAGATTGCCTCTTGGTTAGGGAAAGCAACGTCTACGCTCATTGAAAGAAAAAAAAAGAGAGAAAAGTGAAAAAAAGAGAAAAGAAAAGAAAATTTTGAGTGTAAACTCTCTTGGTTTTGATATAAGACGGTTGGGAATTGGTCCAGTGATTGTTCCTTTAGTTCCATAAGCTTGAGGTGGGAGTAGGTGGACTGTAGATTCTAGTGTGAGGCCCTAGGTAGATTGACCGCACTTAAATTAAATTCACATGATAAGGGCTTAGGACCGGACTTGGGTTTAAGTGGACAAGTATATTCGCAATCGCGGCTAACGCAAGTTTTGGTTTTAATAAGATATAAATAATTTTTGACCCAAGTGACTATTTATCTATGATTCTGATGCATAATTCTTTTATCGATGACGAAAAAAGAGTAAGTGTGGGGATATTTGATGTATTGCAAAATACATCCTTTATTCGTGTATAGTTTGTATAGATTTTCATTATTTTTAGTTTCGTTTACGTTAGAATGTGCATACTATTGATAAGATTGTGTTTTTTCCAGGTCTTGGTACTGAATATTGCTGAGAATTGAGTGAAAACGAGTCAAAATGCTGAAACACCAAGTCCCGGAACAAGCTTAAAAGAGTTAGAAAATATTTTGAAGTTTTTGAGATGTGCAAGCTTGGAATTTTACGAAGCAGGCTGTGAAAAGAAGCTGTGGCGTCGCGCCACAGCTATACCCCTCCACCGTCGCGCCCCGCCACCAAAGAAAAGAAGATTTCTGGAATTTCACAAGGTCGCGTCACGCGACCTCAACATCTCTTACCCGTCGCGCGACGCGGCGGGGTAAAAATTCGAGTTTAATCCGTTAAGTGCTAGGGTTTGCTATATAAACTCAAGATAATCATCATTAACCGACGTTACAAACTCAAGAAACCCTAGGCGAATTTCAGAGCAGATTTTACGGTTTTCGGAGTACTTTGGCGTGCAAGAATCATCTGGTTGAAGCTCGGAGCGTAGGAAAGAAGATTGTTCGGGTCTTATCTCCCTGTTTTTGTTATTTTCTTGTTTCGATACTTTAATGATGAATTCTTGTTTTGAACTTATTTTGTTGACTTTAGACATCATGTTTTCAGGCTAAAACCTTCATTACTACCTCGGTCAGATGATAGTTTAATAAAGTTTGGATTTTTAATGTTTTTCTATTGTTTGGATATGGATTGATCTTTAAAGTAAATAATTCTAGAACCTTTAATTTGGTAAGTATGCATATTTAATTTTGATTGTTGATTATTTGGTGTTTCACATAAATTTTGGTGGATGTCTTTCACATAATGAATTTGTGTTGATTATTCGTATCTTTGCGGGTTCGGGTGATCTTTGGGTAAATCGGCCGATAGCCTTAGAAACAGTAATTAAAATTTAATATAATTAAGTATTCTGCTTAACTTGTCGCTGAGAGGCTAGAGTTAGTTAGTAGGTCTCGGTGTGATATATAGGTAAGTTAGGTTTTGAGAGAAGTCGGTCTTAGTTCCCTAATTGCACCTGTGTCTATTAAACCAAGTTAGAATCTAGGATTGCCTTAGACTTTCACGCTGAGAGGTAGATTGTCATATTAAGGAAATTTTAGAGACGTTAGAGGACTGAGAGGAAGTCTAACAATCGGTGTTCATAACAGCCTTGTAGGGTTTCCTAGGTTTCTTCCTGAGAAGGGTCGGGTGGTCTTAGCATAAGACACCTTAGGGTTTAGTACTTTACGATCCCGGTTCCATACCACAATAGTACTGTTAGAAATCCATTCCTAGTTAAACTGGATTCAAGCCTAGGTAGTCGTTAATCTCTAGTGAATTAAACTGTAGGACCGGTTTTCACTTCCGAACGATTGCGAACCGAACGTGTGACGTGCGGAATCCATACACGAACGTGACCAAACACAAGATCGTAAAATAAATGTGATTCTATTGATCAATATGACGAGTACAAGCACCACGAATCACCTTCGAGCGCTTTCTCTCTCTAGACTTTCTCTCTCTAAGCACCAAGCTCCAAGATCACAAAATGTCAAAAGTTCCTAAAGCTAACCCTAAGGGTTCTATTTATAGGCACAAGGTATAAGGATTTCTCCTTATTTACAAGATTTCCACCTTGCCCATTTTATCTAAATATTACATTAAAAGCTCTAGTTTTCTTCAGTTTCTGCTACGATCTGATTGACGGAGACGATAGACATATTGTACTAACAGACTCCCCCTTGGATATTGTCGCAGTCAATCTCGTAGCATCTTGTCTTTTTCTCTCTCTCTCTGAGTCTTCTTGAAGGTTTGATATCATCAGCAACCACACACTCCCTCTTTCTCGAACAGACTCCCCGTGGATCTGTCTTCGGTTTCAGTTGCTCCCCCTCTCGATAGACTCTTTCTCTTCAGGCTCCCCCTTTCCTCAAGCTTCTGAGATTTTGGGATCGACACCTGGCTTTCCGGATACAAGCTCCCCCTTGCGTCGAGCTCGTCTTCAGACTCCCCCTTAGACTCGGCTATCGGGATCGTAATCTGGTATAGCATCTGCAATCCTCAAACATTTATAAGTAAGAATGTTTTGAATGTCCAGGATTGATGACCTGGCTCTCTCAACATATGCTAAAATATTTTTACAGTGAAATCATTTTCAGTTGTCCAGGAATTGTAACCTGGCTCTTTTAAAACTTTTAAATCAAGATCCTGGCTCTAAATATAATAATATGAATATATCCAGGATAACTTGATTCTCTCTCCCTATCAACCATCTTCATAGATTTGGTAGTATTAAGTATCCAAGATCGAAATCTAGCTCTTTACAACAGATTTTAACAATTTAAGCATCCAAATCCCTCACAGTTAATCATCCAAGTCCAAATTAATGACCTTGAAGATTTCACAAACTGTTTTTGATTTTTGATTAAAAATTTCAAGTTTCAACTTAATGAACTTGTTTTATTTTTAGAAACACGTTCAGCATACTTAGATTTTGAAACTCAGCTTCTCAGACATCGCTTGTCGAAAATAAATCGGAATCAAAATCTTTTTGTGTTTTTCTGAAATATAAAGCAGTAAAGAAATATTTACAGACAATATTTTTGTTTGAATTCGTGTCAGAGGATCATATCAGTTTATGACAAATCACTAGCACCGTTGAGCTTTATAAACACTTTAAGTTCTAAACGATTCACTTAGATTGTCAGTATACTGATCCACTTAAATTTTCACACAAAGTTCAACTGATTCGAGATACGAGAATAGTGTTTTAAGGACTAAAACTTATTCGCGTGTCCCACCTCAGAATATACTCCCGTATCAAAATTCCCTAGATTCAGTCTTACAGGTGAGTATACCAATTTGATATCTGTATTCTGGGTTAGTGCGAGACCTTAAGAGCTCAGGTATGAACTTCCGTTCAGTCAAAGAGATGAAGGCTCGACTTTAGGTGTGTTCCCTTTAGGGAATCTTTTCTTCAACTGCAATTGATTCATATCTTTTGATATTTACTCAATTTTTATGCAGATGGTAAGCTTTTATAGCGCGTAAAGTATTATACGAGGTCTAGGCCATTGCTTCCGCAATATCAGAAGACCAGGTATTATACCCCAGATATCAAACAATATAAAGACCTAGTATCTCAGAATCAGGCAATCTCTCAAACAAGATTTCGGGGGTTACCCATATATCCGAGAGATGTTCCCCACGAGATAAGCAAGTATTTGATATTTAGCTTTATATCTCGAAAACAATCTACTAAGCATGTAAAAACCTACTAGCATATCATCAGTGAGACCGTTTATCACATTTTAACATTCCATTTCTTTAGCGTACTGTGATTGTCTACTGATGTACTATCATTTCCTCTTTTTACACAAAAACTCATTTTTGAATTTTATCATGTTTTTGGCTTTTTCAAATTTTCAAATGTTTTTGGATTTTCTGAAATTTTCTTACTCCCCCTAAAATTCAAAACATTTAAAAGAAAATTTGACAACCCGATGTTGATAGCTTTGTCTCGCCATCCATTTTCTGCATCTCATGCTCTGTTTTGCAGAAAATATACCCCCATGATTTACAACACATTGATATTTTACAGTTTGAAAACCGTTTTTCAATCTTGTGAAATTAATCATGTTTGTTCCGTCATGAGGGTTTTGGCATATTCAATCAACATATTTTTGGATTTTTTTTATTTGATTTTTGACAAAATAATAAAATGACAAACAAATCAAACATGAGCAGACAAGCAATGTACGTTCAAGCATGTGCATTCATGTGTGTGCACTGGATCGGATGGTCATCCGATCGGATTGCCGTCCGATCCGATGAACCAACAATATAATCAAACAGTTAATACATGTGCTAGAGGATCGGATGACCACTCGATCGTATTGCCACCCGATCGAGTTGCCACTCGATCAACTTGACAAAATTAAATTTAAAACATATTTATTTATTTTTTATTTTTTTTCAATTTTTAGGGTTTTTGAAATATGGTTTATTTATGTACAAAAACCGATAAACTCCCTGTTTAACCAAACCAGGGTTCAGCAGCCATCTCCTCCTGTGCCAGGCTGCTCATCAATTCTTTTTCTTGACAATCAAACTTCATGAGCACCTGCACATTCACAAAAACTCAATTACTTGAACAATTCAGCCTAGGTCTGTTTGACCTTAGGCATTTCAACACAATAAGCTTCATTCAATTTTGGAAAATCTTTGTCAGTTTTCACAAAAACTTTTTCAACTTTGACTTCAACTTTTTCATCATTCACAGAAGTCACTTGTTTCTTAACCACCCAGTTTTGTCCTTTTGAAGCACTTCTTTTGTAAAATCGTGACTCGTTTCGATTATTTTGATTTTGATCAACAATTTTTGATTTCCAAAACTGGTTTGGTTTTGTCATATCAACCGATGTTCGCCAACTTTGTGTTGTTCTGAATTTGGGTGTGTTAGAATTCCAGGTTTGTCTTGAATCAAACCTAGTCTGGTTTGATTCCATGTTTGATTCGAAGCAAACTTGTTTGTGTTGTACCTCCAAGTTTTTTTTTTTAATCAAATCTGGTAGACCTTTATTTCACATCCTCAGATTTTTGTTTTACAACATCAACAGGCTTTGGGTTTGGACACTTTCGTGCAAGATGTCCAGTTTGATCACATTTAAAACAAGTTTTCCTAGAAACATCTTTAGCCTGTTGTTGTTGCTTTTTCTGAGCATAGAACTCTTCATTAGACTGTCGTCTAAATTGGAGTTCTTTCTCTTCTTCCGAACTTTTCCCGTGAATGAAATTCATTTTTTTTTTTTTTGAAAATTTTGCTTTTCAAACTTTTTATCTTGATTTTGTTTCTTTTTATAACCCAACCCTGCCTTCATGTTCTTCTTTTTATAGCTTGGTTTATTATAAAAAGTTTTCCTGTTTTTCCCAGCAAATTTTGTAACTTCTGACTTTTCGATCTCTACCAGTTTAAACACTTTGTTAATTTTATCCGCAATCACATTCTGAATCGGGAACTCATTATCTGATTATATTTTGTCCAATACAATCATGGTATAAGCCAATCCTTTTGAATCATCATTCACAACTTTCTCAGACTTTAACTGTTTAAGATAGCCATCATGAAAATTTCCCTCATTTTCATCCTGTGATTCAGACTTACCTTTGATAGACTCGTCTTTCAAAATGCTTTCAACAACCTTACTTACCACCTCTGAATCATCAGCTTCATCAGATTTGGCGTAAGTCACATCGATACTTTCAGGTAATTGGTCAACTATATTCAGACCTTTTGCCACATTTTCCTCATCATAAAAAGTATAATTATCTCTCAATGGTGGTGGTACCTGATGATATTCTGAACCAATACCTTTTTTATTCTTGTTAGAATCTTTGTCATCTGGTGTGATGTTGAAAATGCGTTCGAGAATGTACGAAGAACTATGATAACTTTGAAGTTTTGTAAGAATCTTTTCTTTTTCAACCAAAACTTGTTTGAGATTAGCAACTTCATCAACACACTTGTTTAATTCAAGTTGCTTCTCTTCAAACTTTTTCTCATAAATTATTTTGTTTGTTAAAGTTTCAGACAATCTTTCATCAAAACATTTTACTTGTTTCTTCAAAGTATCATAAGCTTCTTGTACCCTCTGACTTGACCCTTTCAAATTATCATACTCCTTTTGAAAATCTTGAAACTTATTATCTTTTTCAACACAACCTTCACATTTTGCTATACACATTTGTCTTAAAATTTCATTTTCCTTCTCAAAATCTTGACATTTCAGTGTCAGCTTTTCAATCTTTTGTTTCAAAACTTCTTCATTTTCAAGCATTTCTTTGCATTTTGTTTTGAAAACAGTTTCGATTTTATTTAATTCAATATCTTTTATTTTTATCTTTTCATCTTTCTCAGTACAGGCTTTGCACATTTCTATGCAATTCCTGCACTTATCTTTAGTTTTATCAACATTTTCAACATTTAATAATTCAGAAGATTCATTTACCTCAGTTTCATTCGACACTTGTGATTCTTCTGTTTTCTCCTTCTGATCTTCTTCTTTCTTCTGTTCTTCCTCGTCAGCATCCTCTGTCGTTCTCTTCACCTCCATTATCAGCTTTTTTAGCTCTTCTTCTTTCTTCCTTTTCATTTCCACCACCTTTGGTAGACTTGCTTCAAAAATTTCTTTCAATTTGTTCATCAGATCAGCTTCATAACCTTTTTCAGATAATCTTCTTGTAAGTGTCTTGATCTGGAAAAAGATTTGTTACTACATCAAAATCCACCTTAGAAGGATCAACCACTAGATTACCCTGTGGATCCATATAACATTCCAATTCAACATTCCATCTTTTGGCTTTCTGAGCTTCTTTGAATGGAGCATTCAATTTTCTAATCTCATATCTCGCACTATCTCTTTGCCATCGTTTAACTTGAACCACTTCGGCTACAAATGCAGATCCGATATAATCTTCTTCTGGAAGAACTTGACACCAATCATAACCTTCGTCTTCTTGAATAACGACCATCGCCCTTGATCTTTCCTTTGACGACCCTTCACCGATTTGTTTTTTATTCGCATTTGATGATCCACTGTTGCGATGATAAATTGTCTTCTGGTAATAATCATCTTTGAATGGATTCACAACTTCATCAGTTTACCTATTTGTACATTCTCTCTTGAAGTTCCCTTTCTGTTTGCACTTGAAACAAGTAACTTTTTCCTTATCAAATCCCAATTTCGAATCAGCAGATCCCAAACACGATCTTCCAGTGATATCCATGAAGCGTTGTGCTCTCCTCATTGTGCTAGCCATGCACCATTTTATGTCCATTAGCTCCATTTCCTCTGGATCAATCTGGTCATAATCTTCCTTTGTCATTTTTGGATTTCCAATTTTTCCCGCGATCATACTTTCGTACGATTCCAGGACAGATGCTAAAAACACCATTTGTTGCTTGGCAGCTTCTGCATTCAAACTTTGAGAGTTCTTCAGATCTATGGCGATATTGCACTGGACTATGTTAGGATTTGAAGAATTAGAACCAGTTGAATGATAACCCGAATCTCTTGAAGAACTTTGCTGAGGTGAATCCCTTGAGCTTCCAGCACTAAATGCCGTTTTTTACTTTTGATCAATCATGTTTCCTTTGTAGTATTGTCACACCCCGAAAATATCATAGCTGACGTGACTGGACTGGTATCTTCATTGCACAGCGGAAGCAAATAAGCAAAAACTTCTACAAATTGAACGCCCGCTAAGTACTCGAATCCCCAATGGTTCTCCTATTCCAACCGTGCCATAGTTTCTGAAAGGTAACCTGAGAAAGAAACATGCGAAAAAGTCAACATAAAGTTGAGCGAGTTCATAGTTTGTTTGTAAAAGATTTGAAATAAATCTTTTGTATAACCGGTTTGTGAGATAATATTGAGAAAACGAATTTAGAAATCATTTTCTTGCCAAGTTATATGGAAACTTTGTATTTGTAACGCATTATGTTCGTAAAACCATGTATTTGTAAACTCTCGTATTTGTAATGTTCGTATAACCGTCAATGCCCACCCTGACTTTGACTTCATGCCTGCATAATCCTATGCTTTGAATTTGTATAAAACATGGTATGTAAATTGTAAAACCCCGGTATGAAAGGCATTTATGAACATATCAAATTAATGTTTTACAAGGACTTTAAGGCATGTGAGGACATAGGGAGCACGCGTAATGAGTAGGCATATACCCTTGTCGATTTTCCTCGACTGTGTCAATTAACCTCGACTGTGTCAATTTACCTTGATTGTGTCAATTTCCCTTGACTATGTCGATTACCCTCGACTGTGTCGATTAACCTCGACTGGGACTCCGAAGCACTACTTGGTACTAGTTGTGACCATGAGTGGGGTTCGGCCGTACCCGTTAGATCTAACCCTCGTCCCTAATTAAGTATTAATGGCATTTCAATATTAAGTCTATGCTCACATGATCCAGTATTTCATAGGCATTTCATACCGTTTAAGCATTCGTACATGTATTCCACCCCGAGAGTTATAAAACCAAAAACAGTTAAGAGAAAAGGGGGAGCATGAACTCACTGGATTGTCTCGTTTTACGTACGCAGACCAACCCAACCCCGTATTATAACCAGGACGATCCCGTCCTTACTCATGAAAATCATTCACATTTCGAAAATACGCATTTGTTTTGTAAAACCGGTATATTTAGTATGAATCATTCGTAAACCATTTAAGTTCCTTGGAATCCATTCGTAATCATGATTTAGAAATATAAGTTTTCGTTCATTCAAAAACCTCGTATGTCCTTGCAAAACGTGCTTTGTCTAAAATATGAAATCTTTGTTCACCGAAAACTTTGTATGTTTCTGAAAAACGTGCATGTCTTTCCACCCCGAAAACATTTATAAAAATGTAAAACCGTAAAAAGGTGGGGTTATGATCTCACCTGAATATTCCTGTGCAAAGCTAGCTAAATACGACTTCGTGATGTCGTTTGCAAGACTTGACTTGCTAGCGTGCATTCTACAATATTCCTAACACGGAATATCTTATAAGTTTCTAAATAAAAGCGGTAACTAAACTACGTGTTACCGAGCTCTACCGAATCGTTGATCGGACGATTCGACGGTTAAGTTGTTATAAGTTTCTAAATATATATTGCGTCTTGGATATACTTGCCATAATATACGTATAAGCCGTTTCGGCGTTTGTAAAGTTATATTTATTTTGCGAAAGTATCATCGAGTTTGTTTGAAGTTTGAAATAAATATAAAGCTATATTTATTTTTATAAGGGAATTCGTGTGGTACGATATATAAACATAAAATCTATATTTATATTTATAAAACAAATTCGTGTTACGCGATGTTTGAAATAAATATATATACTATATTTATTTATAAAAGGATTCGAGTTTACGTTTGAAATAAATATAATAATAACTATATTTATTTTGTATAAAAGTTTGCATCGTCGTCGTTTTTGTAAGTTATAAAGTGTCGGCGGAAATAACATACATTTGTAGTTATTTTATAAAAGTTACTTGATCCGCTTTGGTTTGCTTTAAAACATGTTTTATTTTACGGATTTTCTCGAAAAACGGGCAGAGTTTCCTCTGTTTTTGGACGGCCCCGACAACACAAGTTGTCGTTATGTTATCAAGATTCAACAATCCAACACATATTATATATAAAGTTTACGCGAAATATATCAAAATGCCAAGTATGAAAACCAATTCACTAAATGCAAAACCGTTAGTCGGGTCGAGCTCGTTTGTCACGTTAGATAAAAATTATAAACATAACGAAATCACGACTTTAACTATTACCCAAAACTCTCGTGTTGTTTGCTGAAAGGGTTGACTGGGTTGACCGAGTCAACTGAGTGGACTCAGTTTGACCGAGTCGATCCGAACCAAAATCTTGAACCGATAATCTGACAGTAAGAACCCTGTAACCGAGCCACTCCAAAACAACTCGAACCACGTCTGACCCGAGTAGGACCCGAACCGAACTGATCTGCTGAGTAGTATCCGAACCACAGCCGACCCGAACTGAGCCGTTGACCCGAGCTGTTGACCGGCTGACCCGTTGAACCTGCAACTCGAACTGAACCAACACTCGAAACTGCATACCATTTCAAACAACCAAGCTGAACTAAACCTGACCTGAATTGGATTGTCGACCGCAAACCTGAACCGGCTCAAACTGTCATCGCCACCACTGCCTGCGTCTCGTCGCTCCGGTGGTCGATCGGAGAGCGCCGCCGCCGCCGCTGCCGCCGTGAGCGGCGGCTCCCTCTCTCTTCTCGATTGTTACTTCTTTATCTCATCGCGTCACTTTCTCTCTCTCTCTCTGTCCGCCGTTTCTTTTACCGGTGACTTCACCGGCCACCGCCGACTGTCACTTAGCTCCGCCGGTTGTCTGCCGCTTGTCGTCGCACCGCCACCAGCTTCACCGGTGGCCGGCTGCCTTGGATGGAGAGAAGCCGAGAGAGTGATGGAGGTGGTTATGTGTGTGTAGAGATTTGGGACAAGCTTATATTATTTGTGTGGTTAGTCAAGTTGCAGAGAACAAAAGGAATTAGAGGGAAAGATGTATACGACTGCATATATGTTTTGTATGTGTGTGTTTAGAATTGTCTGTACAATGAGGATTAGGGGAGTTGTGGATCCCTTTTATAATGATGTTGATGAAATCTTATAGAGATTTCATAGAGATTTATCATAGATTTTGTAGAGATTTGGTTGGGATCTTGTAGAGATCCTACAAGATTTTGTGTTCCAGCTTTTTTAGACTAAAATCTCTTGGAGAGATTCATAGAGATTTTATAGGATTTGTAGGGATTTTCTAAGATCTTGAAAAGATCTAATTATTATATGTAGGTTTAGGCTTGTGGGTTTTGGCCTTGGGCCTAGGGCCCACAAGCTCATCTCATGTGTAAGTGGCCCGTAATTCCTATGAGACCCGATATCGTGACCCAAACTCCATAAGCATAAAATATTCGTGTAACATCCATATTTGTCGGTGTCGTCAGTATTTTGTACGGTTTCAGATCGTTGTCGTTTATCGTTTAGCAAGTTCTCTGTGGACCATCATGCGCGTACTGTAAAGTCGATCAGGAGTTCCTAGGCACTCTAAAGGCCTAATTAAGTTAATTTGTGCTGTAAACACTATTCATTGTCGCGTTAATCACTTGTTAATCACGTAATTAAGAGCCGTAAATCACCGGTTGTCACAAGTATAAATCATTTTCTTGCCAAGTTATATGGAAACTTTGTATTTGTAACGCATTATGTTCGTAAAACCATGTATTTGTAAACTCTCGTATTTGTAATGTTCGTATAACCGTCAATGCCCACCCTGACTTTGACTTCATGCCTGCATAATCCTATGCTTTGAATTTGTATAAAACATGGTATGTAATTTGTAAAACCCCGGTATGAAAGGCATTTATGAACATATCAAATTAATGTTTTACAAGGACTTTAAGGCATGTGAGGACATAGGGAGCACGTACGAAAGTAATATATAAAAAACTTGTATTATATATATTGCGTCTTGGATATACTTGCCATAATATACGTATAAGCCGTTTCGGCGTTTGTAAAGTTATATTTATTTTGCGAAAGTATCATCGAGTTTGTTTGAAGTTTGAAATAAATATAAAGCTATATTTATTTTTATAAGGGAATTCGTGTGGTACGATATATAAACATAAAATCTATATTTATATTTATAAAACAAATTCGTGTTACGCGATGTTTGAAATAAATATATATACTATATTTATTTATAAAAGGATTCGAGTTTACGTTTGAAATAAATATAATAATAACTATATTTATTTTGTATAAAAGTTTGCATCGTCGTCGTTTTTGTAAGTTATAAAGTGTCGGCGGAAATAACATACATTTGTAGTTATTTTATAAAAGTTACTTGATCCGCTTTGGTTTGCTTTAAAACATGTTTTATTTTACGGATTTTCTCGAAAAACGGGCAGAGTTTCCTCTGTTTTTGGACGGCCCCGACAACACAAGTTGTCGTTATGTTATCAAGATTCAACAATCCAACACATATTATATATAAAGTTTACGCGAAATATATCAAAATGCCAAGTATGAAAACCAATTCACTAAATGCAAAACCGTTAGTCGGGTCGAGCTCGTTTGTCACGTTAGATAAAAATTATAAACATAACGAAATCACGACTTTAACTATTACCCAAAACTCTCGTGTCGTTTGCTGAAAGGGTTGACTGGGTTGACCGAGTCAACTGAGTTGACTCAGTTTGACCGAGTCGATCCGAACCAAAATCTTGAACCGATAATCTGACCGTAAGAACCCGTAACCGAGCCGCTCCAAAACAACTCGAACCACGTCTGACCCGAGTAGGACCCGAACCGAACCGAACCGATCTGTTGAGTAGTACCTGAACCACAGCCGACCCGAACCGAGCCATTGACCCGAGCAGTTGACCGGCTGACCCATTGAACCTGCAACTCGAACTGAACCAAAACTTTGAACCAACACTCGAAACTGCATACCATTTCGAACAACCAAGCTGAACAAAACCTGACCTGAACTGGATTGTCGACCGCAAACCTGAACTGGCTCAAACTGTCATCGCCACCACCGCTTGCGTCTCGTCGCTCCGGTGGTCGATCGGAGAGCGCCACCACCGCCTGACTCCGCCGTGGCCGCCGTGAGCGGCGGCTCCCTCTCTCTTCTTGATTGTTCCTTCTTTCTCTCATCGCGTCACTTTCTCTCTCTCTCTGACCGCCGTTTCTTTTACCGGTGACTTCACCGGCCAACGCCGACTGTCACTTAGCTCCGCCGGTTGTCTGCCGCTTGTCGCCGCACCGCCACCAGCTTCACCGGTGGCCGGCTGCCTTGGATAGAGAGAAGACGAGAGAGTGATGGAGGTGGTTATGTGTGTGTAGAGATTTGGGACAAGCTTATATTATTTGTGTGGTTAGTCAAGTTGCAGAGAACAAAAGGAATTAGAGGGAAAGATGTATACGACTGCATATATGTTTTCTAAGTGTGTGTTTAGAATTGTCTGTACAATGAATATTAGGGGAGTTGTGGATCCCTTTTATAATGATGTTGATGAAATCTTATAGAGATTTCATAGAGATTTATTATAGATTTTGTAGAGATTTGGTTGGGATCTTGTAGAGATCCTACAAGATTTTGTGTTCCAGCTTTTTGAGACTAAAATCTCTTGGAGAGATTCATAGAGATTTTATAGGATTTGTAGGGATTTTCTAAGATCTTGAAAAGATCTAATTATTATATGTAGGTTTAGGCTTTTGGGTTTTGGGTTTGGGCCAAGGGCCCACAAGCCCATCTCATGTGTAAGTGGCCCGTAATTCCTACGAGACCCGATATCGTGACCCAAACTCCATAAGCATAAAATATTCGTATAACATCCATATTTGTTGGTGTCGTCAGTATTTCGTACGGTTTCAGATCGTTATCGTTTATCGTTTAGCAGGTTCTCTGTGGACCGTCATGCACGTACTGTAAAGTCGATCAGGCGTTCCTAGACACTCCAAAGGCCTAATTAAGTTAATTTGTGCTGTAAACACTATTCATTGTCGCGTTAATCGCTTGTTAATCACGTAATTAAGAGCCGTAAATCACCGGTTGTCACAAGTATAAATCAACATTTTGTTTGTACAACTGGCTTCCTAATTTGTTTTGTTTCTTTATTTCTAAAGCATGCCCCTCAAGCTTCTCAATCAGCCAGTCCAGGGTCACCTTGCTCATATCATTGTTGTTTTTGAGAATTATGACATAATGTAACCAGTCGTCTTCATTTGGAACAGATTCTATCAACCTATCAATGATCTTTTCATTATCTTTTGTCACACCAATTCTCTCCATTTCAAGTTTAAGATGACAGAATCTTTCAATCATCTGCGGTACAGTTTCACCTTTCATGCATGCAAATAAATCAAATTCTTTTTTCAATAATGAACGTTTGTTTTTTATAATCTCCTCACTACCGGTACATTTTCTTTCTAACGCTTCCCACAAACCTTTTGACGTTTTCTCATGTTCAAGAAGTGAAATAATATCTTCTCTAACTGATTGATATAACAATGTAATCATTCTTCGTTCAGCAACAATATGTTTTATTTCTTTTTCTGTGAGCTCTGCATCAGTTAATAAAACTCATCCTTCTTTTGTTGGTTCAACATATCCGTATTTTAATTTTACCCAACTTTCATGTGCAAAAGCTTTTACCCAACCCTCAAACCAATTCTTCCACCTGTTATAATCTTCAACACTCATTAATTTCGGTGGTTTCTGTTGGTTTCCGTACATATTGTCATACTTCAAACTATCTGAAATCTCTTTTGAAAAATCTCTTGTATATGTTCTTCTTTCGGAGGATTCTGAAGTGAATGCATTATAAAATGTGTTGTAAAATTCTTCACCACCTCCCGACATTTTCAATCTACTTCTTGATATTCGCACCTTGTAAATCACCTACAAACGATCAGTTTAAAACTAACAAACAGTTGGATCGGACGGGTATCCGATCGAGTGGGTCAACGAAAGTCAAACTTTTATGAAATGCAATGAATCGGGTGGTGATCCGACCGGGTCACAATCCGAGACTAGACAATACTTCACAAATTTAATATGACCTCTACTCTTTATCTTGTTAAAATCACATGTGCCGTCACTTTTAACAGATCACGTGACCTTAATATTGACCTGACAATCAACTTCACATGCACTCAAATGAACTGAATAGTCTTTTAATGCAATCAAGGTGGCCGACAATCACTTTAACAGAATAAACACAATGCAACAAATCGGATGGTCACCCGATCGGGTGGTGATCCGATCGGGTAGGTCAACAAAGTCACACGTGCAATGAATAGGGTGGAGATCCGATCGGGTAGCGGTTTGACTATTTGACCTCAACAATGAATTTTGACTATCAATACAATATCACATGCAAACTGACAGATCACATGCACTTATCAATGGCCGACAATCTTTTATCACTTTACATGCAAACTGAATTCTCAATTAAATGTCACATGCATGTGCTGACACTAAACACAAATAATCACGTGATTAATAAACGGCCCTGAAATATTGACTGAACATTTGACTTTTAAACAATGAAATGAATCAAGTGAAATAAGATGGATCGGGTGAGGTGTCGTTAACTCGGATTACCGCCCGATCGGGTGGTGATCCGATCGGGTGACAATGCTACTCGATCAGGTGGGATGCTACTCGATCGGGTGACAATGCTGCCCGATCAGGTGAGTAGTCAACAAAGTCAACTTTTTACTAGCTTGCAATGGAACGAGTGGGACTTGGATCGGATGGTCACCCGATCGGTGAACATCAATAGCAACAGTCAACATTTCCATGAGAGTGTTCGTCAATGTGTTAATTGATTCAATAGTTCGTCGAGAATAAATGTTCGTTGACCAATGAAGGTTCGTTGACCAAATAGGCTTCGTCAACTGCAACAATTCAACAAAAACAAATTAGATGCTATGGATCGGATGGTCACCCGATCGAATTGCCACCCGATCGGTGACCATCATGAATAACAACATCAACAACAGTTAACATTATGAACTTTTTCGAACCACAAAAATTTAGATTTCTCTCAAACCGTTAGGAATTAAGATCTGAAACTTTGAAGGCTTATAGATCAACTGATTTCGCACAACATATTAAAAAAATCAGCAATTTTTAACCGTAAAAACCTGTTTAATTTTGCGATTTTCAGTTAGAAACGTGAAGAGATGAAAAAATGACGAAATTTTGACAAATCTGTATGAAATTGGATCTGAATGAATCTGAAGCAAATCTGTGCGAATCCTTGTGTTTGATCTGTACAATCGAGCTCCTGCTCTGATACCACTTGTAGGACCGATTTTCACTTCCGAACGATTGCGAACCGAACGTGTGACGTGCAAAATCCGTACACGAACATGACCGAACACAAGATCGTAAAATAAACGTGATTCTATTGATCAATATGACGAGTACAAGCACCACGAATCACCTTCGAGCACTTTCTCTCTCTAGACTTTCTCTCTCTAAGCACCAAGCTCCAAGATCACAAAATGTCAAAAGTTCCTAAAGCTAACCCTAGGGGTTCTATTTATAGGCACAAGGTATAAGAATTTCTCCTTATTTACAAGATTGCCACCTTGCCCATTTTATCTAAATATTACAATAAAAGTGTCACACCCCAACCGATGGCGGAAACATCGGGGCATGGCACTGAGCGAAACAGATTGTCCAGAAGTTTCCATAACAATTATCATTACCATTCAATTTAAAAATAACATGTCCCATACCATGTCTCAAACAGTAAACAAGTTATTACAGATAAAAATCTAGGCAAATAATTCTGTTCCGACAACTCAGATTTAAAATAGAGCAATTTTTTATCTGCTTCTAGAGACCCTTGATTCAATTACTACAGACAACTATTTGTTGGGCTCTAAAGCTTTATTCTAGCTTCAAATTCCTATCATGTGTGCATCCTAAGCACCTGTCACATACGTTAAAATAAAGTCAATACATAAAATGTAAAGGTGAGCATACAAGTTTGATAATAGCATATAAAGTTCGAATTCGTTTACGCATAACCAGCACGTACACATAGTGAAATGAAGCACGTTAGTTATCGACATAGATCCATCGATACCAATGACTGCGGGTTGACTGCCAAATGCAGTTCGCAATACATGATTACCACCGTAATCCATGCAAGTAATTGTCCTTAACAACCCCCGTGTGAACGGGTGCTGAGTCCAAACTATAGTACATCTGTCACACCCCAACCGATGGCGGAAACATCAGGGCATGGCACTGAGCGAAACAAATTGTCCAGAAGTTTCCATAACAATTATCATTACCATTCAATTTAAAAATAACATGTCCCATACCATGTCTCAAACAGTAAACAAGTTATTACAGATAAAAATCTAGGCAAATAATTCTGTTCCGACAACTCAGATTTAAAATAGAGCAATTGTTTATCTGCTTCTAGAGACCCTTGATTCAATTACTATAGACAACTATTTGTTGGGCTCTAAAGCTTTATTCTAGCTTCAAATTCCTATCATGTGTGCATCCTAAGCACCTGTCACATACGTTAAAATAAAGTCAATACATAAAATGTAAAGGTGAGCATACAAGTTTGATAATAGCATATAAAGTTCGAATTTGTTTACGCATAACCAGCACGTACACATAGTGAAATGAGGCAAGTTAGTTATCGACATAGATCCATCGATACCAATGACTGCGGGTTGACTGCCAAATGCAGTTCGCAATACATGATTACCACCGTAATCCAAGCAAGTAATTGTCCTTAACAACCCCCATGTGAACGGGTGCTGAGTCCAAACTATAGTACTATCGTTGCTAAGGCAGGTAGACAACATTCCATGTGTAAACATAACAAACAAGCATTCATAAGCCATGTATAACATGCATTAACGGTTAGCGTTCAAATAGTATTGAGTAGTGTGTTTGATGTGATTTGAATAGTTGTAACGTATGTAACACCCAAAAGTGCATAAAGCAAAAAAAGGGATCGAGTATACTCACAGCGGTTGATGGATTGAAGGGAGCGCTTAGCGAGTAAGGTTAGCCTGAATAGGTTGATAGCATAATAACAAGCGACGCGTAAACGGAAAACAAGAGTTGGAGAGTCGGACAACTGTTCGATCCGACGGATGTTCGATCGGACGGCAACCCGATTAGTTAGGTATTTTAATGAATTGTAGTGATTTGCATTGGATCGGACAGGTGTTCGATCGGACACGTGTTCGATCGGACAGTTGACCGATCGGTTGGCAAGTCAACAATAGTCAACAACTTTAAATGGAATGCAAAGTATGGTGCAGTGGATCGGTTAGCTGATCGATCGAACACTAATGTTATTCGATCGGACAACATGCATAAACAACCATGACGAGTTCTCAGCAGGGTGTCACCTGATCGGATGGTTGTTCGATCGGGTGGCACTCCTAGTGCATCGAACATGTTGAAAAATCGATCAAGTGTTGAAGTATAGTATCTCATGATTCGAAGAGTAATCCGATCGGACAACAGTCCGATCAAACAACAGTTCGTTCAATACTAGTCTTCGAAATGAATTGATTAAGTGTGGGACCATGTGTTAACCGATCGGCTGGCCAGTAGATCGGCTGACTATCCGATCGGCTGGCTGTCCGTTCGGACAGCAGTCCGATCGGTCAGCACCCTGACCTGATCAGCCTATTCGTCTAACACTTGGTTGTTCTGTTTGTTTGTCGTTTTATTGAGGTATTTTGACAACGAGTCGAACCATAGATCCCTCGTCCTTACTTGGTTCCCCTGGTCGGACAGGAATCACCCAAATCCGGCCGGTGAACTGTTCGGAACGGGGTTTAGTGTTTATCCCGAAATCGGTTAACCTCGTGGATAGAATCCGGATCTTGAGCCATGAAACCACCGGAGTGATTTGTAAACCGGCACTGGCTCCGTTTATATCGGTTTGAAGGCATTGAGTGAAAAAGAGTTGAAAGAAAGTTGGAAAATCCGTCTTTCAATCCTTTTCACCATGTATATGTTTAGATCTATGAAAGATCTTTGTTTGTTTATGTGGAAATCGGCTAGATCCAAGTTATTCTTGGTGGATTGAGGCCAAAACATGAAGTTCTTCAAGAACCCATGATGACATCATCCTAGAACACTTGAATCTTGATGATTTCACGGTTAAAATTAAGATTTGAAAGATAGAAAGGTGTAGGAGTGCGTGTAGATCAAGAAAGTACAAGATTTAGGACGAAATATTACCGGAATCGAGAGGAATCTGAGAAAAAGATGAGCTGAGCGTGCTGGTCGAACAGAGGTTTCCAAAAGTGGAAAGGATGACAATGACAGGGGTATTTATAGGATGCCAAATGGGGAAAGTGTTGGCCGATCAGCCAGGCAGCTCGATTGGACATCATGTCCGATCGGACAGCAGTCCGATCGGCTGGCTGTTCGATCGGCTGGTATCCTGATCGATCAACTGCACGTTTCAAGTGTTCGGTGCGATGATTTTTGATATTTCGATTTCAGTTGCGAGCGGTTCGATACGATAGGGTTTCCCAGTCAAATTACTTTTAATCCCAACCACTCATATCTTGCACTATCCTTTCTCCACTAATTATCATAGTTCGATTGTGATTCGAGTTCGATGTCGATTGAGTTCGATTGCACTTCGAGTTTCGATTGATTCCACACATAACATAAATGAACATGCACAAGTAACACATAAGGCACACACACACGTATAACAATAATTTAATTTAAAAATACGTAGTTCGAGTTGCTATTTGAAGTCGATGTCGATTAACATAGCTTGATTATTGGTTAGTTAACTTTATCGCATTGTTACTTCCTATAGTTCACAGTCGTAAGTCGATTGAATAGCGATAATCATACGTCGATTATTGTAGTTATAGACACTTACTCCACATAATAGCTAAAACAAAAGAAATCTATTATTAATCAGCTGCGCGAAAACGGTCGTTGACTTTGACCTTGACTTGACTTTGACTTCTCGAAAACCCAGGGTGTTACAAAAAGCTCTAGATTTCTTCAGTTTCTGCTATGATCTGATTGACGAAGACGATAGACATAATGTACTAACATAAACCTTAGTTCTTGTTCGTGTCATAGTCTAGTTTTATTTTAATTCCAATTTTAGGATTTTAGTAAAACCCCCCCTTTAAAACACAACAATAGTTAAGTCGTATCAGTGTCAGTCTAAATAAAGTCGTTAACGTAATTTATTAGAGTCCTTGTGGGTTCGACATCCGGACTTGCTTTTCTTTGCTAGAGTCGACCGGTTCACTTGCCGGTGAGTAGTTTAGTCAAGTTAGAGAGTCTAGATTATTATTACTTGAGTCGAAATATAGGTTTATTTTAGTTTATTTATTTAAACTACTTCAAGTACATCAGGTACTCTCGTATTCTGTTGTGTAGTAAAATAAGTTTATAAGCGTGACTAAGGGCGTGACTTAGGATGGAGCTCACAGGAGATGGTGCTAGCAAGGAAAGTATCCTCCAGAGATGGTAGGAGAGAACGAAAAAATCCACCGGAGTCTTCCGCCAGAGGCATGGTTGGATAAAAATGTCTGTTGGAAATGTTCCGTGGTGAATAAAAGCTTCCACCGGTGGCGTCGGGTTGAATAAAATCTTTCGCCGATAATGGCAGGTAGAATAAAAGCTTCCGCGATAGTGGCGGGTTGGGACGACCTCGTAGCCCAATCGGTAAGGCGTCTAAGAGTGTGTTGATTAAACAGCGAATCTCGCTTGAGAGTGCCATATAGTAAGGCGTTTCGAGTTTCAACCAATGCTTGAGAGGGGATTATCAGGCCAAAAATGGCAAAAGAAGTGTGTGCTAAGAATGGTGCAGCAAAGGGAGTCATCGCCGGAGTTGGCGTAATCATGAAAATTGTCCGATGCTGATTGTGGTGGTGTGGATAAAAGATTCCGCCTGAGTTTGGCACGTTGAGGAAAATCGTCTGCTAGAGGTGGCGGGACCAAGGAGGTTGTCCGCCACGGGTGGCGCGACGAAGGAAGTTGTCTGCCAGGGGTGGTGAGACGAATAAAGTTGTCCGCCGAAGGTGGCGCAACCAAGAAAGTTATCCGTCTAGGGTGGCGCGACGAAGGAAGTTGTTTGTCGGAGGTGTTGGTTTTGTTTATCCATAGTCCGCAATATATGAACAATTTTGACCCTCCAGATGGTGTTGCACCGTGCTAGTCCTTCAATTTATTGCTCGTGTTTATCGAGAAGAGATATAGAACTGTTTGCAAGGGGTTTTTATTTAACATGATTGTTAAATCATTTCTTTTAAAAAACTTCTCTCATGATAAAGCAGGAAGATGTTGTGGAACATACAAATTTTTAATATGAACAAATAAAGCAAACTTCTTCATACGTTGTTGTGTTGTTTGTATTATGAAAATTGGAAACCCAAGAGGTGTATTAAAATTCTCAACAGGTTATAGCAAAGAGAAGCATGAAATTTTAGAACCTGGTAAACCGGATCAGGTTGGTTCTTGTAATGAAACTTTGGTTCAGCTGAAGAAGCCCAGCTCCTTCATTATGTGAAAGCAGATGGTGTAGGGTAATGTCATCGGTTGACAATGATCTACGCAGGTCTTGGTAATAATGCGCGGGCGATGGAAGTTGTTAAACTGGTTCACATCTTTGTAAGCTTATAATGTATGATGTGTGTACCGCTATATCACACATAATAAGGCATGTAGTAGAAGGATGTGGGGGTTCGCGAATCTGCAAAGTTTTGCTTGAGGTTGGTATCTGTTTTGACTCATGGGATGGACTTCACTACCGCCATTGCTAAGCTCTTAGTTAATAAAACCGGCTCAAGGAGGGTCGGTAAAGATTGAGGTGGTAGCCCGCCTAGGATGACGGGATAAGATAGCCGGAGGCGTATCTAGGGGTGCACGGTGGCAGGCTAATGTACCTGTTGTGTATAGTGGGTGTAGTTTATGTCCACATGTGTGTGGCGAAGAGGACACCACTAAAGGTGGCGAGCTTCTATTACGCGTGCTGACGATGTGAAACGGTTGCCAACCACTGGCGGCGGGAGCATGATGGTGGTCGTTGTATATGGCGCGAGTATGAGGATATCCACCAGAGGTGGTGGAATCTTGATTCGGGTGAGCCCGTGAAAGACCTTCCGTAGGAGAGGAAGTGGACGAAAGGATTGTCCGTCGTTGATGACGGGTATCTATGCGTGCCTGTGACACCCGCCGACGGATGGCAAAAAAGTGGGTGACAGTAAGGCAAGTGGCGTGAAGGCCGGTGGGCGTGAAGATTAAAGGGGTGGAGAACTTCTCGTTGACGGGGTATCATCCATATGACGGCGAAACACGGATGCAAAGGTGTAAAATTGAGAGCATCTAGAACACCCTGTGCATCACGCCAATGTCAGGATGACAGTGGCCCGCTGAGACGGTGATCCGCATGAGTAACGTATTGGAGGGCAGTCCGAACTTGTTTGAAAGAGTCGTTGGTGCTTTGCACGTGCATGGTTTTTGCTTGCTCTAACAATAGCGGGATGTGATGATAATCCGCGTGAGGTGGCGGGGGCGAGATGGTCGTCCGCCGTAGGTGGACGGGATTACCTGGTTATCCGCCAAAGATGGTATGACCGAGACTATTGCCTTGGAGATGAGCGGAGCGTGATAGTAGGCCACTTGGGGTGGCGGGGCATATAAGTGACCCCTCGGAGGTGGCCGGGATGTGTTGTGTTTATCGGTGAAAAGGGAACACCCACCTGTGAAGAATGCAACAAGGCTATCAACGGCAAGTGCTTATGCATGCCGGTGATGCGAAGGCGTGTAGCACACGCAAGTGGAGCGAAGGCGGTCAGGCCGTAGATGGTGGAAGGAGTTGGTGGTCCACTGTAAATTGCGGAACAAGATAGTTTGCACGGCATGCGCGTGCAAGTCGTCCGCGGGTAGGTTTAAAAAGCCACCTGGTAATATTGAAAGAAAATAGTCTATTTTCGTTTACCCGCCTGTATGTGTGCTTGAAAGAAGGAGGCTCATATACAACTGGTTAAAAAAGAGAAGATTGGTGGGGTTTATCACCTGCTTTCTCATGTTATAATAAGACCGCCCGTAGTGGGGCGTTTTTTAAAAAAAAAAATTCAAAAATGCCCCGCCTACCATTACGGTAGGCGTTATGGGGCGTTATTTTCGAGAAAAAATGTTGCCGGCGTTTTAATTAAAGCGTTTGTACCATTGTTGACCAACCAATCACCAACCACAACGGCAAGTTAACGGCTAGCTGATTTATTTATTTAATTTTTTTTTAAACCTTTTTCCCATATATATATATATATAAACACAACCAAAACTCATTTATTTTCAACCAAAACTCTCAAAAACTCTCTAAAAAAATACAACCATTTTATAAAAAACTTGATGGATTCTCCTAGTTCTTCATCCATGGTAAATTTTTACTACAACGAGTATTTTGCGGATGGCGATGGTTCGACCGATGAGGAGCTTGAGCAAGAGACGGTTACGAGTACTTGTCAACTAGCGGTGAGCTTGAGCAAGAGGCGGTTACGAGTTCTTGTCAAATAGCTGATCCTATTGATGAAAAAAGAGCATACTTTAAAAATGTTCAAGAGTCTTCACGAAAAGACATTGAGAGATGCTTTGGGGTTCTTAAACAATGCTGGCAATATTTGAGAAATCCTTGTCGTGCATGGAGCAAGCAAAAGATGAGAGATGCTATGTACGCTTGTATAATCATGCACAACATGATTTTGGAAGACGAAGGAAAGGCGATATGCCAGAATTATGTGCCAGAAGCCGTTGAAGAGGAGCATCCACAGGCGACAATGGAAGAAAAAGTGAGTACTGCGCGAGAGTTGCGTTACGAACCGTACCATTCCCAGTTAATGGTTGATTTGGTACACCACGCATGGTCGGTTCGGTATGTACCACCTGAGGGAGAGGAAGAAACGGAGGACGAGGAAGACGAAGTTGGCGAGGGTGAAGAAAGCGAAGACGAAAACTAGTGTTTTTTTTTTTTTTTTTTTTTTTTAATTTAATCGGATATTTTTTTTTATTTCTAGTATTGTATTTTTTTTAATTTAATGAAGTATTTAAGTTAAAAAAAAATAATTGTGAAATGATTGAATGGGGGTTATTGGCATAATGCCCCACTACGCCACTTTTGCTATAATGTCCCAACGCTGACTAGGATGCCACGTGTCTGATAATGCCCCATGGTGGAGGCATTATATTAGTTCACCAGTACACATGGTCTAACAAAAAAGGGGATAAAGTGTTCTGAATAATTATTGGTTTAACATGTCTGCATTGAAAACGTGCATACACTTTCTCTGAACTTAATTTGTTTTGTGGCAAATTATAGACCGATAGCCCTAGAGCCTTGCTTAGCCAATAAAGGGCATCTAGAAATTTGAATCCCAACAGAATATCTCTAGAAAGATGTTTATAAATAATATTTTTTTTAGTTTAAATAGAGAAGATTTGAATGTTTAAACTTTGTGAAAACATGTATGATGAACGCAGACATCGAGATCGAATGGAGATAAACGAGATGTGATTGTTGCCTGGTCCCACGGATGGCGCCAATGTAAAAGAATGAACCCGAGCGGGTCGGAACTTCTACGATGATGAATACGAACATGGCCACACCCCGTCTTCTCCGCTTCATCCCAAACCTGCAAATAAGAAAAAAGAGAGAAAAACGGGGATGTAGAGACGGCCGTTAGGGAAAGAATCCCCTATTTCACTACTACAATATGAATCATTAGACGGTGTTCAAGATCTTTTTTAGACGGTGTTATAATAATAACCCTGTCTTAAAATCAATTCCTCACTACTACAATATGAATCATTAGACGGTGTTCAAGATCTTTTTTAGACGGTGTTATAATAATAACCCCGTCTTAAAATCAATTCCTCACATGGCCATTGTGCCAATCCAATTAAAATATTCATCAAAATTCCATATAACCCCATCTTATGCTTAAACCCCGTCTTAAAATCAATTCATCACCCTTTAGACGAAACACCGTCTTATGCTTATATATATGCACCCTTTAGTATTTAGTAGGTGTTTGTGAACACCGTCTTATATGCTAAAGGTCGGTGATCAAATGGCTAGGGTTTATCCATGAGCAAATGTTAAAGGTCCTCCTCCCATTTGAGCGGCCATTTTCCCTCCACCATATCTGCACAGTGCACACAACACCTGCGTCTCTCTCACACCACCCTGCCACCGCATCACCACCTTCACTCCGCCGGAGCACTGCCATCTCCGTCCGCCTCAATCTCTGACGCCACTCGGAAAACGGTATGTACCCTCCTAATTTCTTTGTAATTTCAGTGGATATGTTGATAATTTGAGTAGATCTGCGTTGGTTTTTAAGTAATAGCAAAACCCTAGAATAGTTTGACTTGAAAGTAGGAAAATAATTCGAAAATTCACATGGTAGGCATGTGGGTTTGACTCGTGAAATGCCCACTAAGATTCTTCAAGATTTCTGGGTTTCAAAATTTTTTGGGCGTTTTTGATCTGTTAATTTTGGTGGTAAGTATTAGTTGTAGTTGAAAGATGGAAAGGGATTTCATGGGTTTGAGTTCAAAAGATGAAGCTGTTGAAGTATGCATAGAATTAGGTTCTTTTTTCTTACATTTTTCTTCAATTTTATTGACCTAATTTGAACTTTTTTTACAAACTGAATTGAAGTTAATTATGTTGTTAATTTACTTGGTTCGTGCCTTACATTATCCGACAGAGAAAGATATGGCGAGTTTAGCGACGATGTGACGGTGGCGGTAAACCGCCTATTTGCATCCCTTTATTTCGTTTTGGGGCCTATTTTGTAGGTCGTGTTGTTCCGGGGAACATGACAATTGAGGTGATCACCACCGTCGGATCCGAGATTAGGCAGGTAATCTCTTTTCATTACCGAAAATGTATAACTTAAAGTAATCATATTTGACACACTGATTATTAATTAAAACTACTTTTTTTACAAAAAGTGTTCAAGTTACATTGGTTTTTTTGTAGCAGGTAATGCACTCTTTTTTTTAAGGATAGCATGATTCAGAAGAAAGAATCTTACCAGCAACAAACTGATGCTGTTTAAGTCAGAAGGATGCACAAGTTAGCCAATTTCCAGAACGCCAGCCACCGTCAAATATGAGAAAGCAAGAAAAGTGTGAATTTTGTGATTTGGCTTGACTCATATAAACCAAACAATCAAACATCATATTTGGGTTAGTTCATAGGTTTTAACCAATATTTAAGTTCCTATTTTATTCTGATTTTATACACACACACATACATATAGAAGCCATACATTGTGTTTTGGAAGAACGACCAAAAGGTAAGATAGGCAAACAGTATCAACAAGTCATTTTTTAAAAATAATCATAGTTCACCTGTGTTATTAGAAGTTTGTAAACAGCTTATATGCTACAAAATGTTGAATTACAGTGACTTAATAGAGACTAGTTACCTTCCGAATATCATGATTTATGTATAAAACTATACTAGTCCCTTTGAGTGCCAACCCTACTTATGAACATCTGCTGATATAGAGGTCACTCCTTGAACTGTAAAATCAAATGGTGGAATTGGGTACATGCAAAATAATAAATTAAATCATATAATTTATTATATTTTGGCATTAGTGCATATTTTTTGTTAAGTATTCTAACATGTTATGTGGAACATACATGCAGAGTTTGCAAATGTTTCATAGGAAAGTTCACCCTGAAGGAGTAGTTGTTGAACCCAAGTCTGAAAATCATTTGAAACATGCTACAGAGGGCAACTTTGTTCAGGAGTATAAAAACAAAACTCAAATGTTGTTTGAAGATGACAAACTATTTCCTATGGTGGATGGTTCTAAAAAGGGTGCAAACTGCACTATCAGCCACATGCCCTCTGACTGTTGTATGACTGATTCAGATGGGAACAAAGAATGTTGGATTAATTCAGATGCTGACTGTAAGCATGCAAACATCCACCATCTATCATCTCATAAACACACACACACACACACACACACATATATATATATATATATATATATATATATATATATGTGTGTGTGTATATTTATAGAGGGGCATGCATTTCAGAACCATAGTTACTTTGAGAACTGTTAGAACCACCTAATGCACTTGTATCTTTTGCTTTAAGTGATATAGAATGTGGTTACATAACCGACTACCCCGTATCTCACTAAATTATCAATACACTACATACAAGTATTTTATGCAGTTGTCGCGGTTCTTAACATAGAATTGGTTTTGAAAAGAACGTGTCCATGTATGTATATATAGGGGCTCATTCATTACATAATCAATTTTAAGTATAGAAGTGTAAAAACCGGGTTAAATATAACAGTTAAATCAATAGGTACACGTGTTTATATGGTTCTCACAGTTTTCTATCTAAAACTAGTTCTGTATTGAATGAACATCCATATGTTAATACTCCAACCAACAACAATGTTATATTTTCTTATTGTTCATGACACATGATTGCTATTTCATGCAGACTTGGTGCTGGAACTGTAGAAGGCAAAAGATAAAAAGAAAGTGGCATGCAAGGTTGTGATTGGTTGAATTTGGAAGCGAAGATGTTGATGGTGAAGAAGCGGATGAGGACAGCGACGATGACACAGATATGATTTAAAATTATGACATTTTAGATGTTAAGTAGTTTTATGACGTATTAGTGACTTAAAACGATTTCGAATTGTGACGTTTATGCAGTTTATGCTTATGTAGATTATGCTTATTTAAGTTTATGTTTGGTTAGTTTTTGTTGCTCGTGAACCAGAAATGGACAGGTTTTAATATGAAAAAATTGGAAAAAACGAAAAAACCAGAAAAATCCAAAAAAAAAATTGGTTTAGTGGTGACCCTTATCGTCGCTATTGATTAACAGGCTTTAGCGACGAAATCAGCAATAGGGGAGACATGCTTTAGCGACGAGTCGCTGCTGTTGTCTTTTGCTAGCTTTAGCGACGTTTTTTGCTCGCTTTAGTGACGATTTTTGTCGCCCCTAAAACTGAAATTTCTTGTAGTGGATTATAAGACGGTGTTAAAAAATATTTGTTTTAATTAATATTTGAAATGTTTTGATATTAAAAGACGGTGTTCATCAAGTTTAAGCCGGTGTTAAAATTGAACATCGTCTAATAAGACTTGATTTTAAACCGGTGTACTTTAAGACGGTGTTGAAAACACCGTCTTAAAACCCCGTCTAAAGATCTGTTTTGTAGTAGTGTTTCCAGCTACAAAAGTGTTTGCCCCATATCTCACGCCCTGATAAGGAGGTGGAGACCTCCTTATATAGGAGATATGGGAAACCCTAACCTCAATAGGCCAGACCCAGTTAGGGGTTGTCTCTACAAGCCCACAGCCTAGTATAGTAAAAACTACAACGGGCTAGGCTTCGCGGGTTAGTACGCAATAATAATAAACATTAACATAAAAGGCGATAAGTGATGTGTAACCATTTGGGCCGGGTCAAGTACCTTACCTCGTCAGGTTGTAAGATGGCTTTTTGAGTAAATGGTTTTAAACTATCAAATGAATCAACAAGGACATAACAAAAATCTCGGGAGATTAGAGAGAAACTCAGATATGATGGAAAAGGTACATATTAAGTAAGTTCGTGCATCGAACCCACATGACAAAACTAGAAAACAACACTAGACTCAACTAGGACTCTAACAAATGGTTTGTAAGATGGCTTTTTGAATAAATGGTTCTAAACTAACAAATGAATCAACATGGACATAACGAAAATCTCGGGAGACTAGAGAGAATCTCAGATATGATAGAAAACAACTACCTAGGTCTGGACGCCTACCTGCAACTCACAACTCTCTGATTTGGATAATGGAATGACTAACGGGTTCCTAAAGATACGACTAACTCAAGAGTACCCTAAAGACTGCTAGATCACCTCCCGGTCTCACTAACACCTCTCAGACTATCCTGAGATGGACGTGTAAATTACCGGTTACTAGTTTGGATCACCTCCCGGTCTCACCTCACTAAGGAATGCTAAGGTACTCAAATGACTCGCTCATCTCCCAGTCTCGCTAATCAAAACATACCCTAAAATATATATGAAGGAGTAATCTAAGGTTGGTAACAATAACTCGAATTTGCTAGGAAACTTAGGTGAATAAGCGAGGATCTCCTCCCGGTCTCACCTTTACCTAAAACCTAAAAACTAGACAAACCGACACCTTATCTCCTCCCAGTCTCAAGAATGGCAAAACACAACTTTCAAAGATTCGTAAGGTTGCTTTTAGGGTTATCTAAGAGAAGAAACCTCTAGATTAGACCACTACACAAAGCATAGCATGTATAATCTGAACAATGATAATTATCTCTAAATAATTAAAACCTTAATCATATTTAAATATTCTAATAATTATCCACTCTATGGTTCCTTGACTTGCACGTAAAGAAATTCCCTTAATTCGAAATTTCCAACTTAGTGCACTAGAGCTGTGAAAGAATACAAATTTTACGAGTGTAACACTATAATTAAGTCTGTAAGTCTTATCTTTATATTTGTGGTTGAGGATTTCGTATATGGTCAAAGGGTTTATATGTAACAAAACATAAAGCACATTATCGCCTCACCTATGTGGTTGAGGATTTCTTATATGGTCAAAGGGTTTAATATGTAACAAAACATTATCTCATCAGCTAAAGTTCAAAGCCCATATCAAATTTCTCTCTCTTTCGGTCACACACACAATGGAGCCTGCAGCAAACATTAGACAACCGGTGGCTCTTATCGTGGGTGTTACCGGCATGGTAGGTGTTGCCTTCACTGAGGCCTTAAAGAAGCCAACAGCACTAGGTGGTCCGTGGACAGTCTACGGTGTATCGCGACGATCGTTACCCACATGGTTCCCATCCTCCCTCCTCAACAAGCACATCATGTTGGACACACTAAACCAACAACAAACACATGAAATTTTAGCTCCACTTGCCTCCCAAATCACCCATTTCTTTTGGGTAGCTTTACAAGTCAGCGAAAGTGAAGAATCCAACATTTCCCTAAACTCCACTATGCTTTCTAATGTCCTTAATGCATTAACTTCTTCTCCTAACTCAAAACTCAGTCATGTAACGTTGCAAACAGGCACAAAGCAATATTTGGGCCCTATTCATGATCCAATTCTTTCAACTCAACTTGTCCCTCGTGACTCACCATATATAGAGGATTATCCTAGACTGCCTTTTCCAAATTTCTACTATGCTTTGGAGGACATTTTAGCTTCCTACTCAAAATCTTTAACTTATTCGGTACATCGCGCTTCTATGATCATCGGCACATCAACAAGAAGTTACTATAATTTGCTTCTCACACTTGCCGTCTACGCCTTAGTTTGCAAACACCAAAACTATCCCTTCAGGTATAATTAGTCTATATGACTATATCGTTCAGTTAGTTTGATCGATGGGGTGTATGGGATTGCTTATTATAACATGTTATCTGCTTATTCTATATAGTCCAAGCACAA